>LR132730.1:0-13129 GCA_900634815.1 Paradendryphiella salina | reverse complement strand
TGCTAGTCGGACCGAAGTAGGACCGAGGCGCAACCCGATGTGTATGCCGACACGAACGAAGAAAGCAAGTCACAATGCTGGCTGTCTTTAAACCTCAATTACTACCCACGACATTCTGTTTTCAAAACTCGTCGATATGAACTCGGCAAAGAATTATGAAAACATTCAGTGATGCACCACTCCACTGCCTGGTTCTGCGTGTCTATAGATGCACCAGTCGCCAGAACCTTCTCCAAACTAAGGGTGGTAGGACAAGTCACATACAATAATCTTTCCGTGAAAGCAAGTGTGTTAATATCAAGCTGATATCCACCACATCAGGTAAAAAATCGCCACATCCCACTCTTCTCGCCGTCCCCCAATTGGCTTGTCTCGACATCTTCAGCCCTGATCCTAGTACCCTGTACCCTATCCCTCCTGCGGTTTTCTAACTTCATCCATCCGCCGAGCCACAGCGTAAAGCAAATGCACGTCACATTGCACGCGGCAGTTGCATACAAAGTAGGTAGGTACTTTGGGGCGTACTCTTGCCGGAAGGTCGCCGCAGAAACGATGCCTCCGAGATTACCAAGCCCAACCATCAGGCCCGTTGTAGCGGCGCGCGCATTCTCGTTGAGATTGTTGTTGTTATGCCACGAGTGCACAAGGCAAGAGGGAATGTAGGCCCCAGCGCAGAGCAAGAAACAGGCGAAATATGCGACGGCTTTGTTGTGCAGAACATCGATTGTCGCGAGGATGATCAGGCCGACGAGAGAGATGCTTAAGGCGCCGCAGATGTGGAATGTTCGTTCGCGGAAGTAGTCAGAGCTGTAAGTGATGCAGAGCAAAACGAAGAATCCCACTGCATTAGGAGCCACCGTCCAGAGATTCGTCTTGACGACCGAGTAGCCCAAGCGTTGGACAATCTGAGGTAGAAAGTTGGAGGTTGTGCTGAAGGCGATTGGGTACGTGAATGCAATGACGCACCACGGAAGCATCTTCCACGTGTTCCATTCCTTGAAACATTCGCGCATGTCGAAACTGTGAGAGTCTGAGGAAGACAGGTCCCGAAGTGTGCGTCGTTTGGCTACTGCGCGTTCGAGGTCGTTCAGGAACCATGCCGATTGCGGCGTAGCCGGGAGCCAGGCATATGCGATAAGAGCGAGTATAACTGTAAGTGCTCCTTCAATGATGAATAGCCATTTCCAACCTGGTATCGTATCGTGGTGGATCTGGAAGACGCCAAACGAGATGAGACCGCTGAAAGCCCCGGCGAGAAGTGCGCTGCCAAAGAAGAGCGCGATGCGGAAACCAAGCTCGCCCCGCGTGTAGAAAAGCGTCAGGTAGAAGACTACTCCAGCGAAGAACCCAGCTTCGAAAGCACCAAGAAAAAGGCGAAGGGCAAGCATGCCAGCAAAGTTGTGCGCTGCGCATTGCAAGAGGGCCATTGAGCCCCAGCCCACCATCACTGCGCGTTGAGTCAGCTAGCTTTCCTACAGTCAGGCAGGAAACCAAGAAGAGCAGCAGCGAAAGAGCTGACTTACAAGTCGGAAGCATGACCCTCCCACTCCACTTCTTCGTCAACATGTTCAACGGGAGGTCACACAGCCCATTCGGAACATAAAACAAGAGTATTAACAAACTATACTGCTCGCCTGTAAACCCTAGATCCTCATCCATGCCATCGGTCTTCGCATTACCAAGATTCGATCGGTCGACGCTATTGAAGAAGTACATGACGGACAAAAAGGGTAGGAGGTAGAGGTCAAGTTTGCGGACTGCGATGTATTAGATTACATCTTGATGGAATAAGTAAAGGAAAGGTGAAAGGAGTCAACCATACCGTAAGCCCTCTCAGCACTCTTATCAACTGCATCTACAACGATACCAGCTTCTTCCTTTGATATACTAGATCCGGACACTCTCCTCCCCTTATCCATGACGGTGATGCTGTCTTTGTTGTGGTCGGGTACCATGACGTCTGCAACGTGCAAGTTGCAACACAGCAGGGTACCTAGGGTTGCAGAAAACGTAAAGTCAAAAGTACTGCACAAGAACACCGCTCAACGAGATATTTTGCACAGCTTAACTTTCAATTTCAACATCGTACTGCCCGCATTTATGTTATCCCCTCACAGCCCACCCAACAAATACCCCAATATCGGCCGAATCCCCCTCCCATTCTTGACCCTCCAACATATCATCGACTTCCGAACTATTCGGTACATAACTTGCGCATATCAAACGCTATACCCAAGCATCGCGATCCTGCACGTCGATCCTCACAGCTCATGTTGACGTGCAGTGCGGCTGATAGCCTGATAGTCCGAAACAGGAAGTTCTGCTAAGAGTGGGGGCGGAAACGCCTATCTGACCTCGGGAGTAATTGTAAGAGACTGAGCTAGCGCGGATATAAGTGTTTTGGAGGGTGGAGATAAGCGTTGGAATTGCATGGAAGCGACGAGCTGTTATCGCAGCAGGGGGGTTATGAAAATAGCTTGCCGAGGTGTTGCGGGATGTTTTCCCTTTGTTTAGGTAAAGCGGCTATGTGCCTCTTCATGCAGATCTGGGCAATGTTGTAATAGAAGCAAAACGAAGTAGCAGACGATGAAACGAGTACAACATCTGTTGTGAAAGTTACAACTGCAAGAAGTCGCGTTCACCTGCGACTCTTCAGGCAACGCCTAGGCCATGCAAAATGAAAAAAAAGTCTTGACATCGTAAACATGAAAAACCCATATTGCCCATGTCACTATGTATCCATCATAAACTGCTCATAGTACTGATCCATCCATTGCACGGCAGCAATTCCATTCTCCCTGCTTCCATCCGCGAATCGTCGAACCGTACCAACGTAGCCGTCCGGGCGCACATTGGCGACCACAATTTCTTTTCGATCGAGTCCATCGAGCCACTTGTCCATGCAAGTTTGCTTGCGCGTGTCCTTTTCCGGACAGTCATCAAGATACAGAGTGAAGGCCGACTCGCGAAGCACTGCTGGGAGGTCTTTGAGCTCGAAGTTGTTTCGGTTCTCGTCGGTTACTAGCGCGTATGTGAAGACGCCACTGACGGGCGTGTATCGCTCTGGAATGACGAATTCGTCATGGGGTGCGGCAAGTGGTGGTTGCATTGTATACGAAGCATTGCCAGCAGCGCTTACACGGCCCACATAGGAGCTGGTGCCCATGTGGGAGTGACACACGGTTTCCAAAAAAGCCATGGATGCGTGGATGCTGTGGGTGAAAAAGTAGATGCGGAATTGGCCTAGAGCTGGAATGTCTGTTTGGATATCTACTGGGTTGGCGTCAATGTAGCGGGTCACTTTTGCAGGTGGCAGCAAGTAGCCGGGCTTTAGGTGGCCCCGTTTGTAGCCCTTTGATAGTACGTTCAGGGTGTTGAGGTCGTAGCTGACGCCATAGCCAGAAATGAAGGCAACGTTCTTTACGAAGTTTGCCGCGAGGGCCGCGGGATCACCCTCGTGGAAAGCGTTGGCGTGCTCGTAATCAAAGTCAATCAGGTCTTTTGCAATCTTCTGCCGTTCTTGCTCGTAAGATTGGAGTAGAGCAGGCTTCGCAAGGCCCCGCGTCGCAAAGTTGAGCTTCCACGCGAGGTTCCATGCGTCGTGCATGGAAGTGTTCATTCCCTGTGCCGCCTTTGGAGAGTGGGTATGACTTGCATCACCTGCAATGAAGACTCGTCGCTCGTCGTCGGTGAAGCGCGCTGCAACCCGTTGCCCGATCTTGTATCTTCCAAACCACTCGATGCCCCTCCAGTCTAGCCTGTAGGGCTGCAATATGGCCTGTGCTCGCTTCTGTACAAACTCTTGGGTCGCTTGCTGCCCACTGTCTGCCTCACTCGTCCCGTGTCGGAGTTCGATATAGAGTCGGGTCAAGCCTCTTTCGCGGGGGACCATAAGCACGGTGCCCAACGTATCAGATTGGATGACCACCTTGCTCCAGATATCAGGGAAATCGGTGTCAAGTACGCCGTCTAGGACGCCCCAGACAGAATCCGTTGATGAGCCCACTGGGGTCGCGCCCGGGATGCACTTGCGAACCTTGGAGTGGGCACCGTCGCACCCCACAATGTATCTTGTGTTGTAGGTCTTTTTGGCGTGGTTGACATGTTGTTGGCAGTTGACGGTCAGAGGACGAATGGACATGGGCGTGTAGTTGAAGTCGACGAAAGCTGTGTTTCGAGCGACTACCACACCCCGTTCTCTTAGGTCATCCTCAATGACGCCTTCTACCATGCCCTGATGCACGAGTAATATGTATGGATCGAGGAGGTCGACAATCGGTGGGTAGTGAACCTCGCGGCCAGTGCGGTGCAACGACGTATCGGATGTCGACTTCCAAAAGGCAATGTCAAAGATCTTTACTCCCTTCCGCAGAAGTGGCTCAGCAATACGCATCTGCCGTAAAGTCTCAATTGTTTTGGGTTGAATTCCATCGGCGCGGCCGGTCGATGTACGATCGGGTCGGTCGTCGATGATGCGTGTCTTGATGCCATATCGCACTAGGTTGTCGCTGTCTTGGTCAGACGATATCTCCCAATGGACATGGTGGTACCTACGCAAGCATCAAACCAGCCGGTCCGGCGCCAACTACCATGACATCACTCATGAAGCTGGAGTAGTCTTCTTCTCTCGTTGAGGACATGTGTGAGGCTGCTTCCAAACTGCTACCCGATGAACGGGAGTCTGTGTCTGGAATGGTAAGACCTGGTGCCATCTTGTTGCTAACTGATGAGGGCGGGGAGTTTGACGAGCGCTTCATAAACGTCCATAATGACGGAGCCATGCTATGTACTCGGGCGTTTGCTGTAAGAGGCTGACACTAGAGCAGAGCAAAGATGGGGGTTCGGGACGGGAACGAGAAAACGAGGAGGTGGAGGGGCAAACATTCGATACTCAGTCGAAGATGTGCCCATTTTCAAAGGATTGGATATAGTCATTATACCGTAGGAAGCGCGTCACAGCGATGCTGGTCGCGAAAATTGTTTTTCGCCATGGGGTGACGGGGACGCATACATGCTGCGTTCAGCCCGGCGTGTACAAGGTGGAGCCTCGGCATCCCTGCGCTAATGCCCCCACCTTTCATGCCAGCGCGACAGATACAACACGACTATCCATGGATGGCCTTGGAGGGGAGTGCGTCGGAAACCGATAAGGCTCAAAGTGCCGGTAGTCGCGATTCATTCGAGGCAATGCATCAACGCCGGCGTTGTCAATGCCCTTCATGTCCACTGTTCAAACCTTTCTCCATCTCTTCTATCCCTTGTCAAAACTAACACCACCACCAGTATGGCCGCCGGTGATACCCCCCCGTGGCTGCAGATAGCCATCAAAAAGCAACAACTACGCGATGAAGCCATCCAGAGGTTTGCGGGCGCTGAAACGGCCTCATCTGAGGTACAACTGCGAGCCCACACCGACCGTACGCAAGTTGACGACGACAGCCGATCACCAATATCGAACACGACTTTCGCAACCCAACGGCCATTCACGATGTCGAATTGGTTTCAAAGGCCATTTTTTCTCGTGCTGTGACGGCATCAGAGCTGCTGCATGCCTATATCAACCGGTGAGGCCCGCGGTACTATCAGTTGTCGAACCATTCTCACGCCACCTTTTCCCAGCGCCATACACGCTCACAGACGAGTGAGGCCCGCCCCTGGACAAGCTTCGAGCCCAAGGAAGGCCTCGCTAACAGTCCTAGACGAATTGGCACGTGCACGAACGCTAGCCTTACCCGCCCTTTCGCTGACTGACGACTTAGCCTCACCGAAATACTCTTCGACGACGCTCTGAAACAGGCCAAAGAGCTCGACGATTTCTTCAGAGAAAATGGCCGGACTGTGGGGCCTCTCCATGGTGTACCAATGACTCTCAAAGACCAGTTTGATGTTCAAGGTTATGATAGCACCCTAGGCTATGTCGGGCGTGCTTTCCACCCTGCGCGGCAAGACTGTGTGCTGGTCGCGCTGCTCAAGAGCATGGGCGCCGTGATCGTCGCAAAGTCCAATCTACCACAGAGCATCATGGTATGTTGTACGATTGGCTCTTGCAAGTGTTGCACGCGGACAAGAATACATGACTGAAATCTACCAGTGGTGCGAAACTGACAATCCATTGTGGGGCCTCACCGTCCACCCCAAGAATCCCGAGTTCACCCCTGGAGGCTCTACTGGTGGGGAGGCCACGCTTTTGTCTCTGCAAGGTACCATGGTTGGCTGGGGCACCGACATTGGTGGCAGCGTGCGGATTCCATCCCACATGAATGGATTGTATGCGTTAAAGCCCAGCAGTACTCGCCTGCCCTACCAGGGCGTATCTGTCTCGACAGAAGGTCAAGAGCATGTCCCTTCCGTCATAGGGCCGATGACTCGAAACATGGATTCTCTAGTCGCGGTCACAAAGGCTGTGATCGACGCAAGTCCCTGGGATCTAGATCCGAAATGCTGCCCAGTTCCTTGGCGATCTGGACTGCACGAAGACGCGGTATCAAGACCCTTGGTGATTGCGGTAATGAAAGACGATGGCGTAGTCAAATGCCATCCACCTGTCTCACGCGTATTGGAAGACGTAGCCGGACAACTACAAAGGGCCGGACATGAGATCATATCGTGGTCGCCAGGCCGCCTCCACCAGGAGTGCATTGATATCATGGTAAGCTGATTGACAAAAACTACCCGTGCTGGGCTTGACAATGAGTCAGGATCAGTATTACACGGCGGATGGCGGTGAAGATATTCGGCGCGACGTTGAAGCAGCCGGTGAGCCGTTCATTCCACATGTCGAAGCTCTCGTCAACAAAGGCAAATCGATCTCCGTATATGATTACTGGCAGCTCAACAAGAAGAAGTTGGAACTGCAGAAGCGCTACCTTGACCTCTGGAATTCAACAAAATCGGAGAAAAACGGCAACCCAATTGATATTCTGCTTACGCCTGTAATGCCTCATTCTGCTCTGCCTCACCGAAAGTGTAGGTGGGTTGGATATACAAAGGTCTTCAACTTTGTAGACTATCCGGCTGTAGTGTTGCCCGGAGGTCAAGTTTCGAAAAAGCTTGATGGCGAAGCTGCAAAGCTAATGGGTGAATACCAGCCCCGGAATGCACTCGATGAATGGAATTGGAGCACGTTCGATTTGGAGGCAATGGATAGCATGCCAGTAGGGGTACAGATTGTAGGGCGTCGGTTGCAGGAGGAGAAAGTGCTCGGTGCCGCCAAAGCCATCGATAGAGTACTGGAAAGAATGTGAGTGTACCATTCACACATGTATCGAAAATCATCAATTCTATTATTCCAGAGACGCGAGGAGACTGTGCGCATGTGTTTGCACGACGTCGATTACAAGATTACCGTTGGTGATGTCATCGGAATCCCGCAACACGGAGCTAGTCCACGTGCGCACGCGAACACGCGACGATAAAGGCCGTCGGCAAACACGGTGATTCATTGGGCATCCACCCCACCTTCCACTCCAGCAATCAGCTCCACCTGACAGCTTGATAGCTCCGTCGATAAGCGAGGTAAGTGCACCAGCTATCATGAGCTATGCGACTGCTTTATCGCGTGTTTCCAAACGTCGCATGCAGTTCTAATAGTCTCATTGATTCCCCTTGCCTATTCAGCGTCGGGATTATCGTCATCATCGAGAAGTAAACACCATGGGCAAGAAGAAAGTTCTCGTTAGCTATGGCGTCGATATCGACGTAAGACTATGAAGCGTATGAAGAAGTTGAAATGGCTAATGAAATCCATAGGCTGTTGCTGGTTGGCTCGGATCGTATGGCGGAGAGGACTCTACAAGCGATATAAGCAGAGGTAACAAGATCAGCCGACAGTCAAAGTAAGCTTCTTATCGACGTCTAACAGGGCTCTGGGCTGGAACCATTGGAACGCAGCGTCTACTGAAGCTGTTTGACAAATATAAGATTAAAGCGACGTGGTTCATCGTAAGCCTCACACCATCCTAGGGCATATATAGGTACTTGGTTCTCATTCAAGCAGCCCGGCCACTCCCTCGAGACTTTCCCTGAAGATTGTGCCGCTGTTCGAGATGCAGGCCATGAGATTGGACTTCACGGGTACTCCCACGAAAACCCCGCGGACATGACGTTCGAACAACAACGCGACGTCCTCGACAAGACCTACAAGCAGCTCACTGCCTTTTGCAACGGCAAGCCCCCGCGTGGCTCAGTAGCTCCTTGGTGGGAGACGTCTAAGGAAGGCACCGAACTCCTACTTTCCTACGGCATCGAGTACGATCACTCCATGTCGCACGAAGACCACCGCTGCTACTGGCTGCGCACCGGCGACGAATGGACGAAGATCGACTATACCAAAAAGGCTGAGGAATGGATGAAACCACTCACCAAGGGTAAGGAAACTGGTTTGGTTGAGATACCGGGTAGTTGGTACATTGACGACTTGCCGCCGATGATGTTCATGAAGAAGAGTGCGAATAGTCACGGCTGGGTGAACCCACGAGACGTGGAGCAGATTTGGATGGACCACTTTGATTACTTCTACAGGGAGTATGATGAGTTCGTCTTCCCCATGACGATTCACCCAGATGTATCTGGAAGGCCGCATGTTGTGCTCATGCATGAGAGGTACGTTGAGCATACTTGGCGACTTCAATGGATTGATCGTGGGCTAAGACATGATACAGAATTATCGAACATATCAACAAGCATGAGGGTGTTGAGTGGGTTACGATGGAACAGATGGCGGATGACTTCAAGCGGAACAATACAGTACCAGAGGGTGCGATGATGCCGGCACCACGGGGCGAGATTCTTAAGAGGCAGAAGGAAAGCAAGGCATATTCTCTGGTCGACTATGATGGGCCTATGCTGCAGTAGTCCTGTCTTTTCACATGTAGAGAAAGCGACATCGTATCAAGTCCACCGCCATGGCCCTGTACATGATCGTGAGTCCGGGAGACCACAGTGTTCTACTTAGTCGGCGAATTTGCACAAGATGGCTCAACGTCTCCCAAAACCAACAACAAGATATCATATAAATGTCCAGTAACGTCTCATGTATTCTCCGCATAGCGGTCATCTCCATCGGATCTCTCGGAACCCCTCGGAACAAACCTGCGGAACTCTGAAGCTATGACCGGCATCCACCTGCATCTACCTACCCCTCACCAACGAACTCCCTCCACCTATCCTTCACGGCCACCCCCACCCTTGCATCTCTTTGACAATCGGCCTTCCATACTCGCAACCGCATCGATGTCTCCACCAATTGAGCTGTTCTTCCCCATTCTGGGCATGAGGCGCGTAATTGCAGTCGAGACGCAAGGCTAGATAAGCGTCAATCTTATGCGCCTGGTGCTTTAGCTGCTTGTTGAGTTAGCCGTAGCTGCCACGCGTGGTGATGGCGATAGGGTGGGTGAGCTATGACGGCAAGTCGTGATCGGCAATGGGCGGTGGTGACTGCCTGCAGCTTGCATGTCCTTGGATGTGTTTATACATCTGATGGGCTGGACAGGTGTTGTGCCTGGCACTTACGGCTTTTGATTCCAACGTATTGCTGAAGCTGCTTGTTTGTTGTTGCTGGATACGTTGGGTCGTGACATCATGGCTCCTGCTAAACCTCAGGTTATTCAGAAGCAGTATAGGGATGAGTCGAGTAGGCTAGATGTAAGTTTATTCTCTTCCTAAGCTTAGCGCTTCAACTTACACGCCCAGGTGATTGTAGTCGGCGCTGGCCTGGGAGGTCTAGGAGCAGCCATATCCATCCTGCTCGCCGGCCATAATGTGCACATCCTCGAGTCCACACCTGAGATTGGCGAAATCGGCGCCGGCATCCAATGCCTACCCAACTCCTCGCGCATCCTCATATCCTGGGGCCTAGAAGACTACCTCTCGAAACATGCTACATCACCGCGGTTATGCAATATGATCGGCTGGAAAGGGAACAAGATAAGTGACATGGACTTCCATGCGTATGAGAAGGAATGCGGCACACCGTTTTGGGACTTTCATCGCGCAAACCTGCACATGGGTCTTCTGGAGAGGGCTGTCGAGCTCGGTGCCAAATTAACTACAAAGGCGAGGGTCATGGATGTAGAGTATGAGGATGATACGCGGAACAATGCTACTCGAGCAACCGCCGTATGTCAAGATGGCACTAGACACAGCGCTGATCTAGTTGTGGGAGCGGACGGCATCAACTCGAAATGTCGGGAGATACTGCTAGGCCATGAAGATCCACCACTTCTCACCGGCGACCTTGCGTACCGGCTTCTACTCAACACCGAAGACATAATGAAAGACCCTGAGCTACGAGGTTTTGTACAAGACCCACAGGTCAACTACTGGATAGGGCCCGATGCACACGCTGTCAACTACGTCCTTCGTGGTGGAAAGCTTTTCAACATGGTGCTGCTGGTACCAGACGATATGCCCGCTGGCGCCAACACCCTCGCTGGCAATGTCGTGGAGATGCGCACTCTTTACAAGGACTGGGATCCACGGATACCCAAGCTCCTCGCTCTCTGCCAGTCTGTCGCGAAATGGCGTCTGATGATCCGACCCGGTCTTGATCCCACATGGTCACACGCATCGGGGGCATACACGATCCTTGGCGATGCGGCACACGCAACCCTACCCTATCTCGCCTCAGGTGCCGGTATGTCTCTAGAAGACGGCCACGTCCTCGGTCTCTGTCTCGGCAAGATCAAGGGCAAGTCTACCGCCGAGAAAAAGCGCGCCCTAGCCGTCTACGAGCGCTGCCGTCGCGAACGCACCGAACGTGTTGTCTCACGTGGTAATCGCCAACAATACCTCTACCACGTCCATGATGGGCCTGTACAGCAGGATCGTGACCGAATGCTTCGCGCTTTCGGTGAGTTCAACGGCAAGGGTAAGATTGGTAAGGAGCAGTATGAGGAGAAGGGGTTGAAGGTTGGAGATGATCCTCTAGCGTGGAGATGGGGTGGTGTGGGTAGTTGGTTGATTACATATGTCTGCGAGGAGGATGTTGAGAGGAGGTGGAGGGAGATGGAGGCGGAGAGTAGGGCAGTTGTTGGTGAGGAGAGTGTTCGGGCGGTGTTGTAGGCAGCTGGGTTCGGTGCGTGGCGCATATATGGAGTCGCCCAGCGGTGTCTGACTACTTTCGCCCAGGCCAAACCATCCATGCACAAGCTTAAGCACTCAATCCTGTGAGGGATTGGGCGGGCCATTGTCCGCTTGGCCGTTGTCATACTCGCTCCTCTCCGGTACCGCAGCTCCAGAGCCATCTAAGCTTTGGCTAATCCTCACGTGGCTTCCTGGGATTGTTGGACACGCTACAGAATAGTGAGCTGAGGTTTCAAGAGAAAATACTTGATTACTTCTGGGTCGACACTTGCTGCATCGACAAAAGCAGCTGCGCTGAGTTCCAGGAGGCGATCAATTCCATGTATCGTTGGTATCAGTACTCAACCCTGTGCATAGTTTGTATGGAAGATTTTAGGGGCATTGACTAATCGATCTATTTCGAGGATGGTGGCTGAACTTCTACCAGGGTCTAGCAAACTCTAGATGGCGCTCAAGAGAATGGAAATTGCAAGAGTTCATGCTGCTGGCATTCCAGAAGAGGTTCTCAGAACCCGTGATCTCAGCCAAGCTCCCGCTGCACAAAAGATTCTTTAATTCTTTGGTTCCAAACAATCTGCCCCGATCGGGGTAGAGATCCGATCAGGCTTGAGGCGCGGTCCCGTCTCGCATATTGTCGACATCAACGTACACTGTGACAAGCAATCCTCAAGTTCGGTTGGTATGCCAAGCAACTTGACTGCTAGGTGGAATCTTAATTGGGGGATGAGAAAGAAGCAGTAATCTTGTTTCTTTCTGGAAATGCAGGATCCCGAAAACCGCATCAATGAAACTTCTCCTGGGAGAAAGCGCTAAGCCATGATGATGGTTGGCGCACACCCACCCGAAAAGTGGCTTTCCGAAGCAGATCGCCCGCAAGCGAATTAATCTATCCGGCTATATATACCAACCCACCTCATGCCTCGCTATCAACCATACATGATGTATACGCCACGATGAATTGCCATTGGTTCCTAGGGCCGCATGGCACGCGCGGACAGCATGCATCGCGAGCGCATATCTATTGGTTATATTGGCATTCATCAAAGTAACGTGGCAGTTTGGAAGGGTAGGGCCAGTACCCGCTCCCAGGTACAACATACGCTCGCCCCGCTTGCAGCTCCGAGATTTCCAGAAGTCGAGCGCAGGATAATCCAGAACCTTCCTTACACTGTTCGGCACTTACGAAGTTGAAATTGCTGTTTGTATACACCCTCGACAATGTCAATCCTTCTTCCACTCTACATATATCCCAGTGCCGGCGCTTGGGATCCACTCTACGCAGCGTAAGTGATCCCATCACACTCGATCGTGTCGCAAACTGAAGCCTACCCAGAGCAAAAGCCTACCGCGATGTAACCTTCACTGTCGTCCTGAACCCCTGTTCTGGCCCCTGTGTAGGCTTCCTCCCCGACTCCGTCTACCTCACCGAAGTTCCCAAACTACACCAATACCCCAACATCCGTACCCTAGGCTACGTCGCAACGCACTATACCAAAAAGTCAATTGAAGACGTCTTGGAAGAAATAAACATCTATTCCTCCTGGCCTACCATCGCAAACAACACAGGCATGCACGTGGAAGGCATCTTTCTCGACGAAACACCCACGACCTTTGCCGCAGACATGTACACATACCTCGAGCTAGCCAAGAATGCCATTAAAAATAGCAGTACAACGTTCAAACATGGCTTCATAGCACATAACCCCGGTCTCATACCCCCATCTAACCTGCTCTCCCCTTCCCTCCTGCAAGACTCTTACCTCAACCTGACTGACCTAACCGTTATCTTCGAGGAAACCTTTACCAAGTATCTGAATAAAGACAACATGATACCGCTCGCGAAGCACCCGTTGTGGCGCAAGAAGCTCGGCGTGATACTGCATTCGGTGCCGCGGCTAAATGAGGATGTGCTCACGTACATTGTGGGTAAAGTAGAGGAAGCGGCTGATTGGGTGTTTTTGACGAGTGGCACGGATTCGGATGGGTATCATGGGTTTAGCGAAGTTTGGGAGGGTTTGGTGGCGTGTGTGGGGCAGGGGAAGGGGTG
>LR132729.1:0-13186 GCA_900634815.1 Paradendryphiella salina | reverse complement strand
GGTCAGGAATGTAAGGTTGAACGATGACGATCCTGGCATGCATCAGCAAGTACATGTTCATTCCACGAGATGTTTTGAACAGTCGTCTACCTTAATACTCGTCAGCCGTGTTCTGACGGGAATTGAACATGGCGAAGAACCCTAGGAAGTCAGATGAAAGATTGACGCTGGTATCGTTATCAGCCTCGAAAAACCATGGCGTTGCCCTGTATTGACTGTAGGGCGCCAGGCTGATGAGGGCTCATCTCGTGTGGGCTGACACATTCGCGGGATTCTACAGCAAAGTAGGAATCCAATCGGAACAGTAGGCTATCGCCTCACTGTACATGCAGCGTTCTGCCTGTTTCGGTCAGATGATCGTGCTGGAGCACTAAGATAACCTTGCAGCAAGCCATAATGGTCATCCAGTGAACGCATCCCAAACTCTTTTCTTCAGATGCTGGCAGTTGCCCCCACTCTGTAGAGGCTAATAGTCCGGTAGTCACTGTGGCCCTTTCCAGTACACTGTATATGCAGCAGATGCCCTTTGCGTCCCATCCCACGCTCCTGTATGCACAGACCGTTTCAGCACCCTGACACCTCCGTTGACTTGATTTCGAGCCGCTTGTGATAAAGTGAAGCAAGCAAGAGCTAGTGGATATGGACACCAAAAAGATGAGGCACACGATAGAAAGTCATGGTTTTTGGAGTGGGACGAAGGTGAGCAAGCCGTAGACCTTCGCGTTACACGCAACGCGCCTTATTAAACACGGAGTGGTGTTTGGCGCCCGGGGTCTGACACTGGGCAAGTGCATTCCTGAGGCGACCAAGTTCTGAGAACATACAGGCTTTTTGCAGTGAAGAACAATAAGATAATATTTTGAATAACCGGGCCCGTGCTATCGCGCCGAGTTCTTTATCTGCCCCTACCCTTGGACTTTCCACCAAAGCCAGGACCACGCTTAGCTCCACGACCGCTAGCAAGCTTGACAGTGAATGCACCGCGCTCAATTGTGTCTAGAATATGTTAGCGTATGCCTCGCTCACTGTCCACGTATTTACACTTACTGATTAGGACGTATCCAGAAGGGAAAAGGAAGTGCGACCAGGTACCAACAAACTGCACGATACCACCTACAGAGTCGTCCTCAGGATAGATGTCGAAGAAGCCCTCGACAGATACGCTGTTGCCGGTAGGGTCTTTGCTGATGGAGCGAACGTCATGGACCCAGACACCAGCACCGTAGTTGCTCTGGTAGGCAAGTCCATCAACGACGTACAAGTTGTGGTCAATGCCCTTGCTGTCGGTGGCGTAGAATGTTCCGGTGGCTTTAGGGTTGCGCAAGTCCGTAAGGTCGATGATGTGGGTGACTGGGCGACCGGACGCACCTGGACCGACGGCGTCGAGCTCATCGAGCTCATCGTTAAGCAAAACGTACTGGTGCCAGTTGCTCTCTGTCCACCAGCCCTGATGGCAGTAAGTAGCACCTGGGTATGAGAGACGAGATAGGACTTCAGATGCAGGGTTGCCGTCCTTCATTGTTGAGTCGTACACAGTAATGGTATCCTCGTTGTAGCCAATGCAAATGTTGCGGCCCCGGAATTTGCGGTCAGGCCCGTTGTAGGTAACGCATTGAGCGTCATGGACGTAACCATCCTGGCTAGCGCATCCTGGAGAAGTTGGCTTGCTGGGGTCCTTCAGGTCGATGTACTGAAGACCGGCCTGGCAAGTCTGATTGCGCGGCTGTGCGCCAACGGCCAAAATGTATTCATTGTCCCAGTCAACGACTACGTTGTGGGTACGGCCGATGGGTAGTTCGTCAAACAATCCGACAAGGTCTGTCTGAGGGTCGAATGTTTTGGGGGTGCTTGGATCAACATCCAGAAGCTTCTTCATATCGAAAACTACAGCATTGTGAGCAATGGCAGTCTTTGGAATATTGGATGAAATGACCTACTCTGAACGTTGTGGCCAACAGCCTCACTGCCAATGATCACATAGTCGTTCAGAACTCGGATCTCTCGCCAACGGGAGCCCACGCTCTGAGCTGGGAGGCGACCCATGTATTGGATCTGACCGTCCTTGAGGATTTCGATGAATGCAGCTCCAGAAAATTGGCCTACGATACCGAACTCGCGTCCATTACGAGCAGTCCAGCCCCAGGAAGAGCTTCCTTGGCCTTCGGGACCACCCATGTCAGCATGGCTCATGAAGTCGTAGAGGTCCATCTGCATGTCGTTAGCACTATGCTAGCTAGTCGAGGTTCGTTTATACCGACATTGTCACATCGGAAGGTCTGGTTTGCGTTACCCTCCTCAACTACCGCGAGACCATTCTTGCAACGGACACGCTTGTCCGTTCCAGCTCCCCATGCTCCCTTCTTCCAGCTCTTCCAAGACTTCCATTGGCTTGAGTCTTGTTTGCCCTCGGCCGCATCATGTTCCCATTGCTCCTTTTCATAGATGTTAGTAACCGTTCAAGAAGGAGTTTAGGAAAAGGATAGGCGAGCCGTACAGTCTTCAACTTCATCAACTTTTGATGAATTTCTCCGGACGCATATTCTGCCTTGGAGTAGTGAGCGGCCTGAACAGCGATGGGAAGAGCCAACGCAGCGAGTGAAAACTTCATGTTGGCTGAATGGTGGAGGGCTATTGAGCTGGAATGAGCATGTTTTCACAAAGCTCCACGGCTATATATACTAGAGTGATATCCATAGAGCACAATCTCTTGTCCGCGCCCATTGTATTGCCAAACTACCATTCGATTCTATGTTACCGTCTTGGTACATCTGTATACTCTGGGCAGAATTTGGCATCCATACTCTTTGCGGAAGGTCAACGTCAAAGGTACACTAGCCTTTTATAGAAGGTGATGATCGAGGGCCTCGGTGGACTGCTTTCGCCCAGCAAAAAACATCCGGAAGACAGTCTTGCGCCACACATAGCCGATCTGGAGCTCCTAAATTTGTTGGATCGCAGCCTCGGGAGGCCTACCAACATCACCTAGGGACTGCCACGGCCCGCTAGCGAACACCAAGAGTCCCCTTGATGGCTCGGCATGCGGAGCACTATAGATCACTTGGATGAGGCGTTCGCAACCAGGTTCAAAAGAGATAAGCAAATGGACGAAGAACACCGAATTGGAATGTGCGAAGCATGGACTATTCGTGTTGTCGCTCGGCGTTGAACTATAGTACGCACCTACCTATTCGTCGCGCCCAAGCCTGCACGTTGTGGCAAGCCGATAGATACGGCCACCCCGTGACCCGAAGTGAGTGAGCAATCGAGGGTCTTGAGCAGGCTGACGTGTGTGGGTCGCATACTGCTCTAGAGTAATTTCCGGGGACGAAGAGGAGTTCGTGCAGGTACCGATCGGACAGTCGCAATGTCACATCGTGTCGGTGCGTTCGATGAGTCCGAGCGTAGAGTCGCTAGCTAGTAACTGCGATCCTGTTGGAGTGGGAGCCGTAGCTCATCGTGTGGAAACCCTTCGGAGTGTGGCCGTTGTAAAAGATCGGCGTTTGGTCATCTACGCTACGGTGTCCAGGCACGTAGTGGTGAACGCGCTGGAAAATCAACGGAAAAGAGTGAAGCGAAGGTGCGACCCCGATTACGTCACCAGGGGACAGCTGGCGTGCGACGCGACTCCTCATTGTTCACCTAACCATTACGATGTTGCGAACAAAGAGATTCTACTTGTCTCGGCATCCATTCGAGCGCACGATGGCTCTTGCATAATATGTGTTCGACTTGCTTCGCCGGCGCGTCAGCTACGAAAGTCCCGTCGGTTGTCGCAAAATCTCATCAAGAGCTCAGAAAACAACACTGCAGAAAGTGAACCTTGGCATCAGTTGGTAACGCTCGTTGGTTTCCTCTTGAAGTACCTCTAGAATCAAACAATGTATTTTTCTTTGCTTAGAATAGCATTCTGCAGTGTTCAGCAGATAACACGTGCCTGCATCAAGTGGAAAGCCACCATTCACAGGCCGTTCCCCCCATCTTCGCTACGACCTTTCGACAAGGAACTTGACACAGATCTCCAGCAAGCATGACACCCGCAAATTGCAGCTTCTCCAGCTCAACGAAACTGGGACTTGGCCATGAGCTTGCAAAAGCTGACCAAGACAGCTAAAATCGCACTTCCGGATCTAACAACAACCCATATCACCCCGCCTGGAATTGTGGCACCAAGTTCAAGCCCCGTCTCGACTGTTGGCAGCACTGACGTACCCTGAGCCCAAAGTGCGTTAAGCCTCAGGCTGTCCATCTTCATCATTTTCCGGCTCTTCAATCACTTCATTACCCTCTGGCTCGATAGACTGTCCCATATCATCCTTTTCTATGTCTGTATCGCCCTCTTCCTCGTCAGAGTCCATCCTCCTCCAGTCTTCCGATGCAAAGCAGGAGTCGCCAACCCAAACCTTGACCCTAATTCCAGCTTTTTCCAATGTCGTCAAAGCCCCCGATAGATTTGATGTCTGGCGTGGCTGAGCTTGCAGCTTGAAAAAAGGGTCGAATCAACGCAGAAAAAGTCTTGCAAGGATTCCATCACAGGAGCAAGGTGAACCAGGCTCTCGGAATCGACCGGGGTATGTTTCATGCAGAGATAATTCAGATGTGCAGGCAGGCATGCAGACAGATCATGTTCATTTCCTCCAATGTCGAGAAAGGCTTCTAGTGGGGCGGCTGCAGCGTTCAGCTTCTGGAAATCTTGGAAAAAGCCTAGAACACCAAAGTCCCTGCCATTTGGATACACGGCGTCCATGATGGGTTTGTCGGTATTGTCGAAAACCGAGAACGTCTCAAGAGAACTTCGGTGTTGCCTCATTGCATCTCCCAGACCTTTCCACGAGTGTTCGGGCCAGTTTGACAAGGGGTTGTACGTTGCACTGAACGGTTCCCAAATCGCCGATACTACGATGATAAACCAGGTGTCGAAGAGCCCTCACCGAGGATATAATCTGTGTGACGGCGCGAATATCTATTATAACACCCTTGAGCGTGAGACTCTTGAGAGAGCAAGCCGACTCGAGAATGGTCCAATTCCGAAACGGCGTTGTTTGATGAACACCCGACAGCCGAAACACAGATGACATGTCCTCGATCGAGATGGGTGCGGTCAGGATGGAGAGTTTCTTTAGATAAGTGAATTGGTTGTGGCACTCATCCATGGGCTGAGTGACAGCACTGTTGAACAGATCGTGCCACTCTGGTGTATGCGTGGCTTTATCCTCGTTGGGGCACAAGTGACGGATCTGTCCCAGCATTACCTCTTAAACGTTGTGGGCATCTCTGAGGACGCCAACTAGTGCTATTTTTGCGTCCACCCACTCACGGGACAGCAGGCTTGCAGAGTTGAGTCCTCCACCGAATACCCAACAGAAGAAACGCACGCTGTCAGCCAGAGACCGATTACGAGCGATTACTTGCGCCTTTTCGCAGTGGGAAGCGACGTGCAATATCTTTTCGTAAAGTACTTCTTGCGCGATGTGTTTGCAGCGGGCATCGGTACGGCAGAGCTTGGCGAGGGCGTCTTGATCGTCCTCCAACTGGCGCATTATGTTCAACAACAGCTCTTCGGGGATTCCGCCCAAGTAGGCTTGCCGGTCCCTTGGCACAAAAGGTACTTTTGGATCCTTGGTGTCGTTTGGTGAGGCCTCGGTATGGCTGATTTTGAGTGTCGTCGAGACGGATCGTGTGCGCTTCACGGGATTCTTCACAAATGATACCGAAGTCTTACGCTTTTGCGACGACGGGAGGGCAAGCGAGGAATCCATAGCCGTATCTCGTACAAGAAAGTGTTGTATGGGGTACAACAAAGTCTGGCTATAGAATCGTACAGAGGTAGGTGAGAGTGAGTGTATACTCGGAACCATAGGTGAGTGTTGGATCCTCATGACACGAAAACTCGAACAATAAACTAGCTGTCTAACGTGAGGCGTTCACGCGTCTCATCACGTTGGCCACATCTTCACCGTGAAGACCCTGAGTATCTATCTACACATGTGCACAAGGAAAGCGGTGCGCTGGCCAACGACGAGTGTCGCGTCTGCCCAGTGAATGGAAACATTCAACTCACCGCTCATGGAGGCGTTTGCAAAGTGCGCGCGGCGTAAGCGCATGTCTTCATCACTGGATATGCAGGCTTGAAGCACATCTATCGCTGATTTGATCCAATGTACGACGACTTGAAGACTGTCTTTGCGCCTCACAATATACGATCTGATGAGTAGTAACGATGTCAATTCATCAAAAGAGCCTTGTTCGCTACACACCGCTTTCATCTCCTTGGTTTATTCGCAGCATACTTACGCCGCTGCCGGACGCGCCTTCTCCACACTGGTACTATGTCAGATACTGGGTCACGGCATGTTGCACACGAAGACGTAAGCATACAGCAGTCAGTGCACTTGCGATTTTGGAATTTGTGTTTGAAACACGCATGTACGCGAGTAGAAAGGAGGAACATAACAGTGAGGTATCCTATAAATCAAGCCAAGGCGAAAACACATGGGAAGCATACAGACTATAACCGAGACGATGAAGAAAAGCGACTAGAGATTCTGTACCACCCTACTCCATACCAGCAAGCAATTTTGTGCCAAATTTACACCTTCAATGAGACAATGTAACTGCTGACTCCTAATCGTCCCTAGGCTCAGTAGCGCCATAACCAGCAGGTTTCCTTGCGCGTCCAGTGACATCGCTCCAGGCAGCACCAAACCTACGTCCGGTGCTCGCAAGCAGACCCTCCTCCTCTTCCTCCTCGAGATCGCGATCGATTTGTTCCTGGTCAAGGGATGGAGCTTTGAATAGCGTGGTAAGGAAGACAATCAAATAGACCCCCAAGAAAGCAAATTGGGCCCAGAAGAGCACGACACCAAAGAAGGGGAAATTGATGGTAACACGGTTGATAAATGTGCTGAGGACAGAGGGTGTGCAGACTTGCTGCGCAGAGGGGTTAGTAGCGAGTTCGCTGCAAGGTCTAATGAGGTCCTTGTGATGGCTGCAATCGGGCTGCTCGTCGAAGCTGTTCGTCTTCATGTCGCAGTAGGTTTGCGGACCCCAGGTGGCGTATTGTGGCGCAACGACCATGGCGACGGAGTAGTTGATGGCGAGGACGATGAGGGTGAGGAGAACAGTTGCCATTAGGAGGGCTTGAGGCGAAGTATGACCCTTGCGGATCTTGAAGATGGTGATCCAGAGGAAGCGAATGCCAGCCGTAGCAATACCGACCACTGAAGCCGAGAAGAAGAAAAGAACGAGGAGCAAGAATAGCACGTAGTCAATGGGGAATACCTTGGAAGACTTGACGAGGATCCAGTTCAGGGGCTGGAAGATGTTGATGTGACCAAGGATGTATCCACAGTGGGCGCCACAGATGGAGTTCTTGGCCTTGTCAATGCCAGTGATGAGCATGCTAGCGAAGATGAGGAGGGCGAAAACCATGAGGATAAGTCCGCCGACGAGCTTGAGGGGGCGGAAGAAAGCCTCTACCTTGATCCAAGCCTTGACGAGCCAATGGCGGTCTTCGCCGCTAGACTCAGCAGCGAGGCGTTCGCGGCGGATGAGAGTGCGTTCCTCGCGGACGAGAGCCTCAAGCTCGCGCCTGTCTCTGCTGTCCAATCCGCCTTCACGGCCTTGATTGCGGCCGTCAAGCTGCCTTTGGCGTTCGCGGTTGGTCTCCAGCTGCGAGGCAGTGTTTGCGGCGAGGGTGGGGGCTGAGACAGAAGGCGCGGACTTGATCATTGCAACAGGCAGCAGTGCCAATCCAGCACCGGTGTAGAGGACATAGAGAACGGTTCCGACGGTAATGAGAAAGCCGAGGCCGAAAGACAGAGCGCGCTCGCCATCTAAGAAGATTAGCTCGTGTTCCCGGGCCTGTATCGACCATGCTTACGGTTCTCGGAGAGCAGATGCTTGAAGTAGTCGAGATCGAGGCGCTTGTCGTCCTTGGCCTGCTTTGCAAAGGGCACGAAGAAGCCGACAAGGAAGATGGCGACTACAAATATGAGGAAGCCGAGCGTCCACTTGAGAGCGCCTCCAATACGCTGCCCGGCCGTCTGCTCTCCGTGCTCAGCCGCGTCTTCGTCGTATTCCTCGTACCAAAAGTAGGTAAAAGGGATGACGAGAAGGCAGAGTACGGCGTCAAGGGAGTACAAGGTGTAGTAGACGATGCGCAGGGTAGACAGGATGCCGTCGACCTTTTCCGGTGTGGCCCAGTCCTTCTTGCGGCCTAGGCTGGATCTCGACGTGGACGAGACCAGGGCGACATCGACGGGGATGAGCAGAACGGTCGCGAGCAGCGAAAGGGTCGTGAAGATGCAGACAATCGTGACGGCAGCGGCGCGGTCACGAGGCTTCTGGTAAACATAGATGAAGGTCGAGGCCACGACAAACAGCAAGCCGATGGCAACGGCGTACGCCACCCAAATGAGGCTTTCCTGGACGAGCGCCATGGCGGGTTGAGCCTTGAGCTCCGAGAAGCGTGTCTGCGGGGGGGTTTTCTGATGACAGAGAAACAGCAGTGACTATGCGTTTGCGAGGGGAGATGGTCGAGAACAGCCGGTTTCGCAGCGCTGGTTGCTGCTGCAGCTGCTGCAGCTGCTGCAACGGCGCCATGACGTTTCACGGCTCTGGGCTCTGGGAAGCGGGGACAGCCCATGCAGCGCGCGTCTGAGCTCTCGACACGCTAAGCGAATTGGCGCCTCTTTGATGGACGCGCCCCGACACCAGCAGACAACTGTCGCGGGCATTGCTCCCCTCCAACACCGCCTGCCGCCTCCGCCTCTACCCATCCGTATTGCCATGAGAGCGGTCGCATAGACACACTCCGTCACCGCCATGCAATGCTACACGGAAATAGCCCCTCCGACGGCCGTCAGCCATGCCATCAACCTCCCCTTCCTAAGCTCTAGGGCAACCAATCTAGTCGTCGCAAAGAAGTCGCTCCTGCAAATCTTCGAGCTCAAGGCGACGACTACCGAAGTCACGCCGGGCGGGGGAAACGAGTTGGAGAATGCGGCTGCGAATCTGGACACTGAGGCGGCCGACGTGCCGTTGCAGCGCACGGAGAGCACCGCCAAACTAGTCCTGGTCGGCGAGTTCCCTCTTGCGGGCACAGTCATGTCACTTGGGCGCGTAAAGGCGCTCAGTACCAAGTCAAAGGGCGAGGCGCTGCTGGTGGCGTTTCGGGATGCAAAGCTGAGTCTGGTGGAGTGGGATCCCGACTCGTACAACCTCCATACAATATCAATACACTACTATGAGAACCCAGACTTGCCCGGCATTGCACCTTGGTCCGCTGATCTCAAAGACACATACAACTTCTTGACGGCAGACCCTAGCAGCAGATGCGCCGCCCTCAAATTCGGCACCCACAACCTCGCCATTCTTCCCTTTCGCCAGCGTGATCTTGTCGAAGACGACTACGACTCGGATGCAGATGGCCCTAAAGAGAGCAAGGCGGAGCAGCCAAATGGCACCGATGCCGAGCACAAGACACCCTACTCCTCTTCCTTTGTCCTACCACTCACCAACCTCGACCCCACGCTCACCCACCCCGTCCACCTCGCCTTCCTACACGAGTATCGCGAACCCACTTTTGGCATTGTCGCTGCTTCACGAGACACCGCACCGTCGCTACTTGCCCACCGAAAGGACATCCTCACATATTCCGTCTTCACCCTCGATCTCGAGCAAAAGGCATCCACCACACTCCTGTCCGTCTCCGGACTGCCGTACGATATAACAAAAGTAGTACCACTGCCCTCACCCATCGGAGGCGCATTGTTGGTGGGAGGCAACGAGATCATACATGTCGACCAGGGAGGCAAGACGAATGGTGTGGCTGTCAATGAGTTCGCGAAAGCATGCACGGCCTTCCCACTCAGCGACCAGTCAGATCTGGCTTTGCGCCTTGAGGGCTGCAGCGTTGAGCTCTTGTCTCCAGAGACTGGTGATGTGCTGATCGTGCTCAACCATGGTCGTCTCCTCATTCTTACCTTCACGTTGGATGGTCGCACCGTGTCGGGCATGACTATACAGACTGTTGCAGCGGACAACGGGGGGCACACGATCAAAGCTGCTGCCTCGTGCACGAGCAACCTCGGACGAGGGCGCCTCTTCATTGGAAGCGAAGACGGAGAGTCAGTGATGCTGGGCTGGACTAGCACTTCACACCAACTACGACGGAAGCAGTCCAACGCTGACACCGATGGCGAGGAGGACATGTCTGATGAAGAAGATATGGACGACATGGAAGACGATCTCTACAACGACACAGCACCAGCCGCCCAGAAGATCACTGCCGCCGCTTCAGAGCCTACTGCGCCAGGTTCCTACACTTTTCGAATACATGACGTGTTGCCGAGCATAGCACCAATCAAAGATGCTATTCTACACCCAGGAAAAGTCACCGAATCCCTGAACAAGGGCGAGATTATGCTTTCGACTGGCAGAGGAGCGGCTGGAGCGGTAGCAGCTTTGGACCGTGAACTTCATCCCGTCACTGTAGGTACGAAAGAGCTACCATCGGCCCGTGGCATCTGGGCTGTGCACGCTCGAAAACAAGCGCCCGGAGATGTTACTGCTGCCTTCGGCGAGGACACAGAGGCCAACATGGCCACTGATGTAGACTACGACCAGTATCTAATGGTATCCAAGACCGGCGAGGACGGCACTGAGAGCACTGTAGTGTATGAGGTCAATGGCAATGAGCTTACTGAGACTGACAAGGGTGATTTTGAACGAGAAGAAGGCTTAACGCTATTTGTTGGCGTACTGGCAGCAGGTACAAAAGTCGTACAGGTAATGCGATCAGAGATTCGTACCTATGACTCGGGTAGGTTACAGCTGTTATATTGACTTTCCAGTACTAATTCGTCGACCAGAACTCAACATGGACCAAATCCTACCAATGGAGGATGAAGAAAGCGGCAATGAACTCAATGTTATCAACGCCAGCTTCGCCGATCCGTACCTACTAATCCTGCGCGAAGACTCGAGTGTCAAGATCTTCAAAGCTACTGGTGATGGTGAGCTTGAAGATGTTGAAGCCACTGGCTTGTCCGGCACACCATGGCTCTCAGCAAGCCTGTTCAAGTCTACCAGCTTCTCTGAAGTCTTTGCTTTTCTCTCAACACCAGAAGGGGGCCTTCGCGTCTTTGCAATGTCCGATATGGAGAAGCCATCTTATGTCGCTGAAGCTTTGAGCTTCCTTCCACCTGTTTTGGCAATGGACTATGGCCCTAAGCGGGGCCCTGCGAAAGCCACCATCACAGAGATTCTGGCTGCTGATCTAGGCGACGCAACGTCCAAGTCACCACACCTGATCGTGAGTCTTGACAGCGATATTAGTTCTTGTTCACTCTGACGAAAGATTTCTAGGTCCGTACATCGAGCGACAACCTCGTCATCTACAAAGCCTTCCACTCTCCATCACGGTCAGCTGCCGACTTGTGGACGAAGAATCTGCGCTGGGTCAAGGTATCTCAACAGCATGTACCAAGATACGTTGAAGAAAGTGACTCGGAAGACCCTGGGTTTGAGAGTACTCTGTTAGCGTTGGGTGAGATTGGTGGCTACAGCACCGTCTTCCAGCGAGGTACTACCCCGGCCTTCATTCTCAAGGAGTCATCAAGCGTACCCCGTGTTATCGGTCTCAGTGGCAACCCTGTGAAGAGCTTGACATCTTTCCATACTTTTAGCTGCCAGCGTGGGTTCGCCTATCTAGACTCTACCGACACTCTTCGAATTTCTCGACTTCCGCCGCAAACACACTACGGCCACTTGGGCTGGGCAACACGACGTTTTCCCATGGAGTCTGAAGTACATGCTCTTGCCTATCACACATCGGGCCTCTACATCGTCGGCACAGGTCAGTCTGAAGAGTACCAGCTAGACCCAACCGAGACCTACCACTATGAGCTCCCTAAGGAGGACATGACCTCCAAGCCCAGTATCGAACGCGGAGTTCTTAAATTACTGGATGAAAAGTCCTGGACCATCATCGATACGCATGTTCTCGATCCACAGGAAGTTGTTCTAAGCATCAAGACTCTCAACCTTGAAGTTAGTGAAAACACGCATCAGCGCAAAGATCTCATAGCAGTGGGAACCTCAATAATCCACGGCGAAGATCTCGCGACGAAGGGCTGCATTCGCATCTTCGAAGTCATCAATGTAGTCCCCGAGCCAGACCGACCAGAGACCAACAAGCGTCTTAAGCTTATTGTCAAGGACGAAGTCAAAGGTGCAGTAACCGCCATTTCAGAGCTCGGTACGCAAGGCTTCATGATCATGGCACAAGGACAAAAGTGTATGGTACGAGGTCTGAAAGAAGACGGAACTCTCCTGCCTGTTGCTTTTATGGACATGCAATGTTATGTCAGCGATCTAAAAAACCTACCTGGGACGGGCATGCTAGCGATGAGCGACGCGTACCGCGGCGTTTGGTTCACAGGATATACGGCAAGCCAACCCTCCTATACCCATTCATCTAACGAGTGTCATGTTAATACCAACACAGGAAGAACCATACAGAATGTCCCTCTTTGCACGTTCAAAACATCACCTCGAAAGCATAGCCGTCGATTTCCTCCCCTTTGAACAGCAACTCCACCTCGTTGTCGCAGACGCAGACATGAATCTGCAAGTCCTTCAATTCGACCCCGACAGTACGTCCACACTCCCCCCACGTCAACATTTTTCCATACTTATCCACACCAACAGACCCCAAATCCGAAGCCGGATCGCGCCTCCTCTACAAATCCACGTTCCACACGGGTCACTTCCCCTCAACGATGCACCTCCTAACCTCCCAGCTCAAAATGCCCTCATCCACCGACTTTTCCGCCGCCGCGACCGACGGTTTTGAAATGGATACCTCGTCTCCCGATGACAAGGACGAGACTCGGCAGCAGCCCCTCCACCAAATCTTTCACACAACGCAATCTGGCACGCTTGCCCTCATCACCCCACTCAGCGAAGACACATACAGACGCTTATCCAATCTCAGCGCCTATCTTGCCAACACGCTGGATAGCGCCGCCGGACTCAATCCCCGCGCGTTCCGCACAAGTGAGACGCTGGATGGCGGATGGGACGCTGGGACGGGGGCGAGGGGCATGTTGGATGGGAATTTGCTTATGAGATGGGGGGAACTGGGGGAGCGGGGACGAAGAGAAGGGTTGGGCAAGTATGGAGA
>LR132728.1:0-13188 GCA_900634815.1 Paradendryphiella salina | reverse complement strand
GAGTTATGACGCGTTGAAGTTAGTGTTGATCTCACAATTTGGTGTTCGGCGGGGCGTCTCGCGAATCCGGGCGTCTCGCGCACGGGCACGTTAATGGGTGGGATCTATGCCGAGGTTGCCTAGGCCATGCCGCTTTCAACGCATTTTAAGGTTGCCGCCAACACCTCGACGGCACATCGACTTACTTCGTCGCAAAACGTTCGTCATGACTAGTCTCCGGGACATAGCGCCACGACCCCAGGATCTGTCAACCACCGCAGTTGCTAAGACGGCTACGTCATCTACTGCCGACCCAGCCAAGCAGTCGAGGGTTGCCATAGCATGTCAACCCTGTCGCTCCCGGCGCACAAAGGTTTCGTCTTGGACAACGACTTTCACAGGCTACTCGGACTGATAGTACCCAGTGTAATGGCGTCAGACCAACCTGCCGTGCTTGCGCAGAGAGGAAGTCAACGTGCAGCTATGGTCCACCGACGGGACCTTTGCTTGCTCAAGCACAGAAGAGGAAGATTGAAGCACTAGAGAGCGATAAAAGCTCACTCTATGAAATACTATGGTATCTGCAGACAACGTCTCCGTCCAAAGCCGCCGCACTCCTCCAACACATGCGAGCCGCCAAAGGAGAAGACCTTGGGGCTATCTTCAAGAACTTCGAACAAGGCCAATCCGATTCCATTCCGTCTGCGACTGACCACCACGCCGTCCTGGATAGTTCTCCTTCGATAAGCCTAGAGTCTCCATCCTCTCCACTGCTTACTGTGCCAGAGGTAATGGATCATCCTCGTCTATTCACTGTTCGAAAGGGCCAGAATGGAGGGACTAGTGTTGCCTTGATTTCTTCTGCTCAAGACAGTGCAACTATCGGAAGCCTTCAAGGCCCCTTGGATATGTTCTTCGATTGTGTTGGGGCACTATTCTACATAGTCACCAGGAATGAAGTATCGTCGAGCATAACTACAATCAAAGCATCTGGCAACCATCACACTCCTCTCGGCGCCTTTTTCTGCAACGGCAGCAGACTTGAGTTGCGAACTATTAGCGCCGAACTCTCAGGCATGGCAGCTATTGGCGTTATTCATTCCCAGTTGGCCGATTCAGCGACTGCACCACCAGCAGAACTTGCCGACTACTTTTACGCCGTTGCTAAGCACGGCCTGGATTCTGCCATCTTGTATAATCCTCTCCGCGCAATGAAGGTGTGCGCACTGCTTGGAATGTACAACATAGTCGTCAAGGCAACAATTTCACTCGCTTATATCGGTATACCATCCTCCCTGTGGGTCCTGAACGTGCGGAGGATGCTAATGACGTGCAGAACTCGGGTTGAGTCTCGCGCGCAACCATAAGTTGAATCTCAAGGAACGTCCAGCGGACTGTTCAGCGGCCACTCATTATGATACCCGGAGGACGCATAGGACTCTTGTACACTTACAATGGTAAGCTTTCTCTATTGTATTATCGCAGACCAGGGTATGTTGATTTGCATCGCAGCTGGTTAAGCGCATCCCTTGATCACAACTCTGCCTTGCTTGGCTCCGCTCTCTTATCACCTTTCGATGATCTTGACGCGCCCCCCGAAGACATGATCCGGCGCGAATGTGTCAAGGTCTCCATCATCAAAGCAGCCTTGCTCCATTGCTTACCGACAAAAGCACCCGTCCCCGAGGCGACCACACTGGAATTCCGGGCTCAACTATCTAGATTTCATGCTCGGCTTCCAGACTGGATGACAACCGCGAAACTCCTTCGCGGGGACGAGGGCATGCTAATGGCTACTTTCCGTCCAGTGATCTTCTACGTCCATCTTTTCTATCTTTCTGCCATGATGCTACTTTCTAGGAGGCTCATCATCGCATACATTCCAGTTGATGCTATCGGCCGTGTGGATCTTCCACCGGAAGCTCAAAGAGCCATCGAGGAAGGCTATCAGGCAGCCCATATGAACGCATCCGTCATGAGCCTTATGCTTCATGAGGGCAAGGTAGTACAAGTCTGCTGGCTTTGTATGTAAGTTGAATCTCCGCAAGCTTTCAGACGATTGGCTGACAGAAGCGTAGATACACGGCCTACACGGCAGGAGTCATGATTGCGCACAAGGCTGCACAAAAGGCTCTGCATGGCGTCTCATACGTCGAGGACTTGGAAACACTAAACAAATGCGTCGGTATACTCCAGTATTGTGCGCAAAAAGATGCACTAGCGGGAAAGTTCCAAAACCTCTTGACAGGTCATTTGTCAGCTCTCCGGGAATGCAACGTCTCAATGAATGACTTGCGTCAAGCCACTGCATCAGCGTGCCCGCCGATGAATGATTACCTTTTCATCTTCACCCCTGGATCGTCGAAACTCCAGACCACTGCCCAGGAACTTCTCCAGATGATACATCGCCCTTTCAGCAGTCTGAAGAATGTCGTGGCTCAAAAGACCCTCTCGAATCGCGCGGAGACGACCATGGGCACGCACCTGGAATGGGAATATGAGTTAAAAGGCACTGAATGTGCGGAAGATATGGTGATGAGCCAGAGCGCTACGCTGTCAAGAACTGATGCGGATGGCTTGAACGATCAAATGTACGTAGATCACACGTCTGATTCTCCCGCGAAACGACAACGCCTGCAACCGGGGGCAGAAGCGTGGAGCAAATGGACACCGCCAACTTGGCAGCGATCATTCAACATCGTCCCATAGTAGATTGGACTGAGATGTTTCTTCTGAACTGCATTTCGTAATACCAACACTATCATGATGCGATTCATGCGTATCTTAGAATGTATGCACGGGTTTGACAAGTACAAAAACGGCGGGTTTTGGATGTACCAGCTTGCTGATAGCTGAAGGTGGATCTTCCATGCTCAACGACAAAGTTTTCGTACGAGACATCCCTCGAGCATCGCGTTAGCATCACTATCCTACATAACCCCTCCCTGTCACTCTTTTTTCGGATTTCTAGATTGGAAACGCGGCTCGATGGCCTCTGTAGATGCTCGCCAGAGAAATGAATACCTGATAGTACCTTTGCCTGCTCGTTTGCGATTCGACAACTTCCAATAGACCATATTGACCAAGCATCCCGTCACGACATATGCAGAACCGCCGTGCAATGTGTGTGCCTTTGGCATGGTACTCACACCTCATACGACCTGCGGCTACACATCATAACCTCGCATTTACAATTAGACCACAAACACTCTTCTTCGCCCGCCAATGATACTACAACTTCATCCAAAAATAGGCCTCCGCCAAACATCCCACGTGAGCTAACAACATGACACATCCTACTCCGACCCATATCGCGACCAAGGATTTATTTCGACTCGATGGAAGAACCATAATAGGTGCGACAAGAAACCCAGCCACACTACTGCTGTTGACCCACTGCTGCAGTTTCTGGGGGAGCCGGCGCAGTAGGCACGACAGTGGGGACCGACATCTTAGAAAGTGGCAGAGATGTAGTGTTCGTCGATAAAATGCCAGGGCCGAAAGAGGAAACACAGGGTAAATCGACACAACTCCAATGACATGCTCGGTCCAAAGCACTTTTGATCTTCGAGATTGCTAAGGCAATCCTTTTATCATCACAGATTCCATCCTTGATATGGCTCGCACAAACAATACGCGGGCGTCCTATCATCACCTCGACGTGCAAGGCGAATCCAGAATAATCTCCGCCCTAAGCAGCATCCGCCCGGAACTCCACCACCCCATTCGCGGCCTTGTAGCTTGTGCCGTCATCTCTGGCGAAAGCGACGCAACCTCATACCCACTCCCCATCTTCCGGCGCATCCTTGACATAAACACAACAGGAAACTTTCTCATAACTCGGGCCATCGCAGCCGAAATCCAGGAAAAAAACTGCATACAGGTAGCATTGTGATGATCGCGTCGATCTCAGGCCATGTAGCCAACCGCGGAATCAACACAGCCGCCTACAACGCCTCAAAAGCTGCCGTGCACCAGCTCTGTCGCTCGCTGGCTTCCGATTGGGGACATGCGCAAAATACATTTCCGGGAAGTACGATGACGGCAGACACGAATCCGGAACCGAAGACGGAAAAGAGGGGCGATTTCCCACCGATTAGGGTCAATACTATCAGTCCGGGTCATATCGATACGCCGTTGAGTGCGGAGGCGAGGAAACGTGGACTGACGGAGGAATGGACGGCGCAGAATATTCTGGGGAGGATTAGTATGCCGGAGGAGATTAGGGCACCGTTGCTCTTCTTATTAGCTGAGGGGAGTAGTTATGTGACTGGTATGGTGAGTAACATTGTTTCTTTTACTAGAGAAAGAGGAAACTCTATGATGAGAAAGTTGGGAGATTGTGTGAAAAGGCTAACGTGTAGTTTTCTTGTAGGATTTGAGGGTTGATGGTGGATATTGCGCGTGGTGAGGAGAATGCGTTGCAAAATTGTGAAATTTTTTTTTGTTCTTCTCCTATATATGTTGGATAATATTATGTATTTTGAGTATGGGATTACTTGTACATTTGCAACTCAAACCGGCCAGGTTAAAACCACAAAAGTGTCTCGAAAATCAATCCAGTCTACCATCATCAACGCCTTCGCTCGGACCCATCATGTTGAAATGCTCCTAGAACCCATTCCAGCCAAACGCCCAATCTCGAAAATCACGCATCTAATCATCATCTACTCGTTGATTCTGTGCTGCCAAACCTCCTGCTCAGCTCGCGCAGAGTAAGTGCTCGCACCGAGAATAGCCTGCATCTGCTCTACACCCGTGAAATGGATCTGCCTGGCAACAAACCAGCGGATACCCTCTGTGCAAGGCGGGCTCGTTAGACTACCCTGGTAAGTCCAGAACTCATTGAAAAACAAAACAGAGTTGAGTAGCGGCATCAAGTCCATGGTGGTAGCTTCCTCGGTGCCCATCTGGTCGAAGCCGATCATGGGCGGGAGCTGCTCGAAAAAGGTTGAGTTGAAGTTACCTGGGTCGAGACGGATGGCCATGACGGCAGCTTCATGGCCCGTGGCGTCGACGTGGACGAGATGCAATTCGGCTTTTGAGCGATCGCCACCAACGGAGTGGTCGGCGGGCGCGTGGATGTGCCAACCGGTCAGGTAGTTGGTTACGTTGTCGTAGGTGAAGCTGGGAAGGGCCGTCCAGTCAGCGTCCTCGTCGGGCACATTGTCGTCATGGGCAAGCGTGAAGGCGGGTCCGTAGCCCCAGTTGTAAAAGTTGCCAGCATAAGAGCCGTTATAGTTGAAGGTTGGGACGTGGTTCAGGGCAAGGCCGTTGCTGAGCGAGAGGGCAATGGGCGATTGCTGGGTTCCGGTTTGGCAGAGACTGTAGTCTGGGCTAATCTTTCCCCAGTTAAAGGACGCTTCGTAGGCCCAGTCATTTTGCGTTGTGTTGGCGTTGGGTGCTGGCTGCAGCGGGACCGTCTGTCTACCGACGAGATGCGATCGTTTGGCGTTTTGGTGTCGTGGGCAGGCTAGCGCTGCAGGTGCCAGTGCAGCAGCAATGAGAAGGGCCTGGAACATCATTGCGAAATGTTTTGTGTGGTGAGGTAGTAAGAGGAGGAGTTGGTAAGTAAGTTGGAAGACTGTTGTAACGGAACTTTCTTGTAGCGCGGATATGGGTTATATGTAAAGACTGAGAAAACGAGACATTGCCTTTGCCACTACCAGCCTTCTAGTAGTTCAACGCCAGAGCTACACCGTCGCATAGACCCGGCCAAGGCCACACTGCTTTACAACACACTTGCTCATTCTACCATCAACGCCTCATCGCCAAGCGAACCATGTCGCCGAAGACCATTGCGCAACCTTTTTGGTCCAACCGCAAGTGCAATGGTTAAGAACCGTGTGCTTGGCTTCCTTGGAGCTGGAGGATAGATGCTGCATTTGGGCCAGAAAACGCCTTGTTCGCCCAGAGCGGTAGCGTGTAGGCGAGATGCACTCAGCCTCGTCTAGGGGACCTGTCGATCTTGGCGCCAAAGCGGAGTGCGTGAGATGTTGATGACTACGCTTACTTGGCGATAACAAAGCACCTCAGGCCTGGTGGCGGACCGTGTGTCTCGAGGTTGCAAGGCTGGAAGAAAGGGGCAGTGTCTCTTGGAAATTGGTGTCGTGTGCGGATCTAGATATAGCAGGTGAAGCCTTGGTATGCACCGCTTTTATGGAGGCCAAGACACCGAGCCCGTCTGGAACCAATGCGAGTACGGAGCTCACTACATATAGGGCAAGCTGACAGTGGTGGAAAGAATTTGAGATCCATCATCCAAGCCTCCATGGCAGTGTCGCGTGATGCAGTTGGGCTACGTCAGGCTAGGAAGAATGCAATCGGCAGCTCCATTGCAACGGCACGCAGCGTTCCAACTGCCGTCCGCGAAAATAAATCGGTTTCCATAGCTCCCGTAAACTAAGGAATATTCTCAAAGACACAGGCCGCACGCGTTTACTGTTCTGCCACCCTATGTGTATTCTCCCCGACAAAGCCCACAAGTGCACTTCTTCTTGAAAGGTGTTCACGTTAGAAAGGTACAGGGAGAAGGCATGAGATGAATTCTGGAGGGACTGGTGGCATTGTGATGGTCTCATATTCCTTGTTCGCAACATATTTGCGGTATACGGGCAGCGATCTTCCCTAATTCGTGTCGTCAACACCCGGGCCAAACTACCTCATCGCACTCGGGATGCTTGAAGGCCCCATCGGCCATCTCGTACTCGTACTCCAGGTCAGGCTGGAACTCCCAGTATAGGCTCTCGGCATCACTTCCCATCTTGAAGGTATAGGCTGCTGCATCATCGTCGACGTAGACTTTGGGGACACCATTGGCAGCGGCAGCTTCGATCTTGAGCTGGACATCGCAGGAGCGTTCCATGAGGGTGTAGAGAAAGGCAGCTTCGTCGACGGTACCACCTACTGTCTGCATGGTATTAGCCAGAATGAAGGCAAACATGAGGCGACTAGACGCACCAAGAGGCCGTGGTTTCGCAGTACCATGCCCTTGCCCTTTGGACCCAATGCGGCTGCCAGCTTCTTGCCCTCTTCCTCACTGAAAACGACGCCTCCGAAGTCTTCGTACACGGCTTGCGCATCGCCATAGAAGTAACAGACGTCCTGGTTAAGCATCTCCAGCGGCTTAGCAAAGGCACTCCACGCTTTACCTGCTTTGCCATGACAGTGGCACGCCGCGTGGACATCGGGCCGTGCCTTGTGGATGGCCGAGTGGATGAGGAAACCAGCGGCGTTTGCGGGCCTGCTTTGATTGCCCCCGACCACGTTCCCATGATAATCGACGAGCACCATGTCGGATGCCTTTAGCAGGCCGAAGTGCTTTCCGAGCGGGTTCGTCCAGAAGGTGTGGGGATTCTCGGGATCGCGGACAGAGATGTGACCGCTCATGCCTTCGGTGAGAGCGTTCCTAGCAAAGACGCGGAATGCGCCTACGTGGTGTTATTGCTGTGTCAACAGCCGGTGGCAGTACTAACCCGCCATATGGGAGAGAATCCATGCGCGATGCTTGTCATAGGAAGAGAAGAGAGGTATGCCAGGAAGGCACACGCCCTGCGAGATGGCTTGGAGTGGCGTCAACTCCCTTGTCGCGTCGTCCTTGGATCTCGGGACAAGCTGCTTCGTCCGCGGCATCGGCTCGGGCGTGGTGGCGGAGGGGGCCATGGTGGGAATGGCTTGCTAAATCTAGCTGTGGATGAGTGCAGGCCGTAAGTTAAGTTGCAATGGATCAAAGTGCGTATATACAACTACGAAAATGCGCGACATGCATGCACTACATGATAGTTATCAAGGCGGGGGATACTTATCACGACGTAGGGCGCGCAAAGTGGAGCATAGGTGGCATGGCCCGCCGATCAAATATTCCCGAATTCAACGCCGCCCCCATACCCACATCGACAAGCCACCCACAACTTGATGCAGCTGAAATCGTCTCTAAATGACCGAAGGCTCCTTGTTGATGCATGTACAGGGTAGAATGTCAACAACCGTCTTGGCCAAAGGTTTACACAGCATCCAGGTAGCTCCAAGTCCAACAAGGCGACCTCCTCACAACGCAGCTCCATGTCCAGGTGCGATTGAGCTGCCCAACATGTGTGATGGCTTAGCACCGTAATACAATGCACCATGCAATCGTTGTGTGAATCTAGCAGATGTGGTGAAGAAAGCCGCGTGGCTGGTGATTAGATGCGTCGTGGCGCATGCGTCCTTGCATCACCGGTGGCGGCGGCCGCGCATCAGCCAACCTTCAATCGCATCAGCCACCATGTCGGCCTCGACAGAGTCGAGCGCGACGATTGATTCGTACCAAGAGGACGCGCTCAGCGTAGAGGCACTGTTCCTGATCAAGTTTGACAAGAAAGTTGGGTTCGTCATGCGCTGGGTTGACTTCTTCCAAGGAGAGCTACATGCTGATCAGCTACAGGTATACCATCGCTTGGAAACGCACGACAACGCCCGAGATTGCGCTCGAGAATGCTGTCGAATACAAATCGCTGCCATCGGGACTGCACTCTGTCCAGAATGACCTGGTCTACTTTACCCATGAGGGATATGCCGGACTCAGCGCCTTTGCGAAGGGCGACGCAGGGGCTGAAGAGCGCAACGCCAACTTCGTTTCTGTAGGCATCCTGGTCAAGAAGGAGGGCAGATACGGGCGGCTGGGGAGAGGTTGGTTGCTTGCGGGCCGCCTGGAGAAGCTGGCTGCTGCCCTGGCCGGCGACGCTGAGGCAGTCACACCACTGGAAGAGTTCTGGCACGAACAGACGACCAAGCAAGCGCGTCATAGTGGCCATACCAATGGGCACAGCAGGGCGCGCGCCATATCAACCGTGAGCGCCGTGTTGAAACACGGGGAGAGTCTGCCTGAGTACCACCCAGCCTTGTCCATTCAGCACTTCCTCGACACCTTCGGCCCGCTGGTATTTCGGCTGCAGCAGGCGGCGTTGCTGAGGAAGAGGATACTCTTTGTCGGCATCCCTCCGGTTAGAAGCGCTTGCGAGTTCGGTAGGCACAAAACTGCCCAGGCGCCTTGGTTCCATTGTGAAGCTGACGCATCCAGTGTACAACCTCTCTGTGCTCTCCAGCATATCGCCCCGAGATACCGAGCACCTCATCCCCGGCACCGAAGAACTGTTACGTCTGCCTTGCCTCTTCTCCGTCGGTGTGCACGATATTCCCTACCTTGAAGACCTTCGCAACCCCAAGCGCCGCGGCGGCCACACTCCCGGCGCCGAGTCGTTGGAGGGCTGGGCAGCCTGTACCACGGATGAAATCATCACCACAAAGCCAAAGCTGTACGATATCATCGTCGAGCTGCCACACACACACGAAGCCCCGCCGCAAGAGCGACGCTGGCCACGAATACGGACGAGCGACGGCAGCCTCATCCAAGCCAGCCAGCGAGATGTCGCACGCTACAAACTCCTGCACAAGGAGCTATTCAAGCAGCGAAACCGACTGCAGACAGCACCCGAGCCGTGCACAGACGACGACAATGACGACCAGGCGCCGCTGTTGTCGCGCGACGAGGTTGATACCAAGCGTGCCGACGACGACTTCAACGAAGCATACGACGACACGGTGGTGGAGCCCATGACCTGGTCGCGACTTGCATACATGGGCTACATGTGGTGGGCGTCGGCGGGCGAGGAAGATGCATACGCCACTGCAGAGCGGGAGACGGATCGCGACCTCATTGGCGACCTATCCGAGTACTCGCAGTCACTAGAAACAGCAATTATTGCATACTTTCACCGACAATCCTCTTTGCTGATCCGGTCGCTCTCGCAAATCATCGAGGCAGACCAACAAGGCGAGCGGGACGATGATGACCATGAGGACGGGCTGATCATAGATAGAGATGACCTGTCAAGAATGGGACTGGATACCTGGTCAGAAGCCGACCGGGCGTTTGTGCAGGAGTTTGGCAGCCTTTACTTTGGACGCACGGTAGGGGTCAAAGGCAGCGAGGTGGACTGCTGTGGTTTGAGGGTGCCTGTCTTCTAGCAGGAAGGACTAAGATGCAGGAGCATGCAGCTAGCCGGCTACCGGTTACGCGCTTGATAGTAATGTGGACACTTCTTTTCGTGAGCAATCTCTTGCATTGGACTGAATCATGCGCTACATGGCGTACCTGAAATACCCGCTGTCTTTGCGACTATGCTTCAACACCCACAGGCTGGGATCTGTCCACACCGTATGTATAACGCGCACACTACTGTCGTTGAACAACCACCATGCACACCGCAGCCAGGATGCCTCACCGTTTCATGTGATAGCTCAACATCTCGTGATCAATTCATCCTCATCCTCCCATTCGCCGGAGTGTTTGGCAGCCCAGCGAGCCGAAGTCGGACAGTCGGACCCCGCAGTGGCAGCACAGGGCGCAAGCGAAATTCTGCGCCCCGCATCGTCATATGTCCCTTCAATGCCCGGCTTAATGGCTTAGTATCACCGAGCACCAAAGTTTTCTTTTTGTTCCTATTGTGATTCATAACCCAGTCATAGCCAGACATTCTACTAATAGGCTCTCTCCTTCTTCGTCCCTATAAAACCTCCTACTCGAGTGAATTGAAGTCGTTCACATTTTTTCACCTACCAAGACACCCGCTTTCCCACCGCGTCGCCGAGTAGCGCGGAATTACCTGACTAGAAGCAGCAAGACACGCGACAAGACTCCAACATGCCGATGCTTGCAGAGCCTTGGAAGAAGTACCAACCCTTCAAGCCGTTGAACCTGCCGGACAGGACATGGCCAAACAAGACAATTGAGAAGCCGCCCCGCTGGCTGGCAACCGATCTGCGAGATGGGAACCAGAGTTTAGTCGATCCCATGGTATGTTTTATTGCCCACATGTCGGTCGTTACCGGGGGGTCTGCACTAACACGGGCCTCAGGATGGCGCGCAAAAGTGGGAGTATTTCCAGATGCTCGTTAAGCTCGGCTACAAGGAAATCGAAGTCTCCTTCCCTTCGGCGTCGCAAACCGACTTCGACTTCACACAACGCCTCGTCCAAACGCCTGGTGTAGTACCGGACGATGTCGCCCTCCAAGTTCTCTCGCCATGTCGCAAGGAACTCATCCGCCGAACCGTCGACTCCCTCAAGGGCGCCAAAAAGGCTATCCTCCACCTGTACCTCGCGACAAGCCCGTGTTTCCAGCAAATCGTCTTCAACATGAACGACGACGAGACCATCGCCCTCGCAGTCGAATGCACAAAATACGCGCGATCCATAACAAAGGACGACCCCGAGCAGGCGGGCACCGAATGGTCGTACGAGTTCTCTCCAGAAACCTTCTCTGACTCTTCGCCAGAGTTTGTAATCCAGGTTTGCGAGGCCGTCAAGGCGGCATGGGAGCCCACTGTCGAGAACCAGATCATCTTCAACCTGCCCGCTACCGTCGAAGTAGCCACACCAAACATTTATGCCGATCAGATCGAGTACTTTTGCAAACACATCAGCGAGAGGGAGAAGATTTGCGTGTCGCTGCATCCACACAACGATCGAGGCTGTGCCGTCGCAGCCGCCGAACTGGCGCAGATGGCGGGTGCGGATCGTGTAGAGGGCACGCTGTTTGGCAATGGAGAGCGCACAGGAAACGTCGACCTCGTGACTCTGGGCCTGAATCTGTACACACAGGGAATCCATCCCAAGATTGACTTTTCCGACCTCAAGTCCATCATCGACATGGTCGAGAGCTGCAACAAGATTCCCATTCACCCCCGCGCACCCTACGGCGGCCAGCTTGTCGTGTGCGCCTTCAGTGGGTCGCATCAAGACGCTATCAAGAAAGGTTTCCAGCTGCGCAAGAAGAATGGTGCTACAAACGAGAGCAGATGGCAGATTCCATATCTCCCTCTCGATCCTCAGGATATCGGCCGCACATACGAGGCCATTATCCGCGTCAACTCACAAAGTGGAAAGGGAGGCATCGCCTGGATCATTCAGCGCCAACTCGAACTCGACCTACCCCGTGGCTTGCAAATCGCCTTCTCCAAGGTTGTGCAAAAGGAGACGGACATGCTTGGTCGCGAACTCCTGCCTACCGAAATCACAGCCCTCTTTGAAGAGGCATACCACCTCAAGCGCAACCCCCGTTTCTCCCTCGTTGACTATGAGATCAAGGCTGACCGCTCAGTGACGCCTCAGCCACCACAGGAAGGCAAGACGGCTAGCAGCAAGAACCTGCGCCGTATCTTCAGTGGAGTCATTGAGATTGACGGCCAGGAACACAGCATCCAGGGTTCGGGCAACGGTGCGCTGTCGTCGCTGGCGGATGCGCTGAGGAGTCTGGGTATCGATCTGGATGTTGTAGATTACAACGAACACACCATTGGCACAAGCAAGGATGCCAAGGCAGCAACGTACATTGGCTGTACCGCTGCACAGAGCAACCATAAGGTTTGGGGTGTTGGCATCCATCAGGATGTTGTTCAAGCGTCTCTGATTGCCATGTTGAGCGCTGCTTCTTCGGTGAGTTTGATGGTCGTGCCTTGAACGGTTCATGAAGGTCACTAACCTGTTCTAGTTCCTGTCATCGAGACCGACCACGCCCATCCCTTTCCGTCCTAAGCGATCGAATACTCTGGAAATTCTTAGCCCTGACTCGAGTCCATCAAGTACAGACAAGGCAAACGGCACCATTGTGGACAAGCTGGAAGCTGCCGTCAATGGTAATCAAGCGGATGTGAAGAGTGCGGGTGTATGAGCTGTTTAACGCCATTTACGAGATTTTTTTTTTGTTTATCTGTGATTGGGCATTTTGCATGATATTCTGGTCAGGGGGACATGACATTGGTGTTTACAAAAAATAGTGTTATACCAGTACCATTGAATGTATGCATCAGACCAGATTCTAGATGTACAAAAACATGTCTCGGAGCTTTTGAACCTCAAATGCGAATCTGGAACGTGCCCTTGGTTTTCCTTCTCCCGATCCTGTATCCGACATCGGCCTTTTGTTTATTTTGTTTCTAAACTATGAACGCTTATCGCCGGCTCTAGATGACATGCAGATGTGGATCTTGACTAGTCGGGGACAGAGACAGAGACAGATAGAGTAGCATACGTGCAAGCAAGACCAACGACTCCCGCCCTGGCTATCCCATATCAACTCCTCTTTCCAGACCGTTGGACGCCAAAACAACACAACAAAACCACGGTTTCACTTGACTTGACCACACGCACCACCACCACCACCACCATGTCC
>LR132727.1:0-16018 GCA_900634815.1 Paradendryphiella salina | reverse complement strand
GAGTTTCTGTTGGGGGTGGGGGGGAAAGAGTAGTAGGAGTAATTGTGGGAGGAGAAGTTGTCTGTCATATATCGATTGACGAATTGTTCGTCTTTGTAGTAAGTAGAATGGTAGCAGGATCATAAAGAAGCAGGCATTTATGAGAGCTCCTCTGTCTGATCATGGGCGATCTAGGACAGATGACGTCGAAGTCTCCCATCCTTGAAGCAGAGTTCGCGCCTCTTTGGTGCGGACAGCATGGTAAACCTGATTTGGCGCCGCACTGTATGCAACGAACGAGAGGAGTATTGCGTCACACTACTCCCACGCTCTAAATTGGAGCGGGGCGTCAGCGCATCCTGGTGGCATTGCTCCACTCAACATGGTGAGACAAGGCAGGCCGCTGCTGCAACCAGGGTGGGTAGGGCCTGTGGCTGAAATTGGGGATGGATGAAAATCGTCGATGAGCCGCGGAGAGCGGGCGGGTGCCAGGATTGGGATCGCATTCGCAGCATCAAGTGGATCTGAAAGACGTAGCCAGAACACTCTGTCCGGTACTCTTTGTTGCTATACCAGATCGGCTACAGCGTGGAAATACACCAGTGGTAAAAGGGGAAGGACGGAGCAATGGCTCTATTCCACTCAGCAACACGAGACCAACAGCGTCACGTAGAAGCTCCAAGGTGAAAGGCAGCAAGCACTCTATTGCAAGACGGGCGGGCTGGTCAAGCAAAAGCACACCGAGTCCAGGCCTCAATGGACAAGACTGTGTGGCTGGATGCTGTGGTGGAGCGGGTACAGCATCCTCCTGTCACAATAGCGCAAGTAGCAGGATGGGAGCGAGAGAGCAAGTCGTGCCGCGTTGTGAAGCAGGTTACTTACCAGGACGCGCGGACGCGTACGATGTTGGAGCCGTTGACATCATACCGCTAGGAGCCACCCTGCTCCAACGTCGCTTAGCGCCGCCATAGCGCCCTTCTGGACGCGATCTGCACATGCCCCCAAGCTTCGGCACCACCATCCATCGTGAGCGCCACAAGCTATGTCGATGCAACACGGGATCCGAGGCCAGAGACCCTGCGTCACTGTTACTACGGAGAGTGGGGTGAGGCACGACAATCGGGGCCCCCCAGGTACAGAGTTTGCCGCACGGCTTCCACCACGGTGGCCATTGCGTTGTGGTGAGCTCATTGCCACATGCATGTCTACAATACGATGAACGGCGGGGGGCTCCATCGCAATGGCCACCACCCGACGGGACGTTGGCCGTTCCTACCCTGCACCTGCCAATGGCACCACGCACGCACGCTCGCACGCCCTAAATTCCCACGGTACTATGTGCCTGGGAAGCTTAATGCACCCTACCAGGTAGCTCCGAGTAGGAAGTGTATACTCTATCCATGTCCATTGGCAGCCAGCTACACAAGCAATCCTACACGGGCGCGCGAATGGTTCGTTTCAGCCCATGTAGCCTTCCCCAAAGGCCCATTTGCCGAGTCACGTCATACAAATATGGCACATTGCCGACAACGACGCGCCTCCTTGCGAAAGGAAAAAAAAAAGGACAATCAAAAGCTCGACGTTTGGGTCGGTGACGAGATATGACGCCATGCTCTCCCGTTTTACGAAATTTGTGGAGGCACGGAAACGGGGCCCGCAGGCTTGGAAAGCCGGGAGCGCTCAGAGGAAGCTGCCAGCTACCTGAAGTCTGGTGCTTGGATCTTGTTTTTCCATAGTCAGACGCTCATTGTTCGTGTCCATGATCGCGCAATTGCATGCGCGAATTACAACCGATTCACAGTCGTGGTGTTCTTTCTTTCTTTTTTGGTTTTACAGCTTCAATTTCACCATCGCATCTAGACCATCCGACGATGAAGTGGATATCATTAAACACACAAGAATGGCTACGTAGGTGAATAGACACGAAGCCAATGCAGGGACAATTATAGCTCGCCGCCCTCGCAGGCGCCGCTCACGACGCAGGGGCAGTTTCCGTCTTGTCCATCGCACCTCGATGCCCCTCTGGCGCAATCCCATCTTCGATGTCTTCCCCTGACTTGCTTAACCACTTCTTTTTCTTTTGCTTAGCGCCCTCCTGCTCCTTGGCTGTCAGATCGTCTTTCTCACCCCCGCCTCTGCTGAGTCTTTTCCATATTCGTCGGCTGAAGCTAGTCTGCTTCTTTTCCGCTTCTTGCCTCTCTGCTTCTTGCGCAAGTAGCTGCCTTTCTTTCTGTGCGCTTTCACTCTTGTCCTTCTGCTCTTCGACTTTCCGCTCATGTTCTTCTGGATGCACCATCTTTTCCTCCGCCTCTTTGACATGCTCAACACCATGTTTGAACCTTTTGCGTGTTTTGACGTAGGCTTCGAGACCGACAAGCACAGCATATGACCTAGATATAGAGACGCGCGACATATCTACGCCATTCTCCTTCATAGAGTGGACAAAGGCTCGGAAGTTCTTTGTAGGGGGGCGATAGTGACCAGAAAGGGGCGAGAGGCGGCGGAGCTGACCATCCTTGACTTTGATCAGACCAGCAGCGGATATGCGTGCGCCGTGCAGGAAGGAGCTGTGTTGGAAGGCGCCCGATTGCTTGATCCCTACATATAGACGAAACGATGTATCGGCAACCTGTCATTAGTTAGCTGCGAGGGAATCGTCATGAGAAGATGAACAAGATGTACAAATATCCAAGAGTTTGGTTTCACCGAACTTCGCAGCAGGTGGTTCAGAATCGTTGCGGCTGAGACGTGTTTGAGCTTCGAAATGCCCTTGGCTTTGTCAAGGTCTTCATTGATGTAGTGCTCTGCTTCTGCATCGCTCTCTGATATTGATGAGCCCGAACTCAGGGATATCAGCGAGCTTCGGCGTATTGTCTGACTCTGGCCCGCATGAAGTCTAGCCTGTGGGCCGTAGGCTGGTGTATCGTCGTCCGCGGGCACAATGCCGTTGATGCTGTCCTTGTAATCGACCGACGTGTTTATGCGATGGCCGTTCTTTGCCCAGCACAGCCGCCCTTGTTGGTCGATGGTGACAAGGTAGTTCAGACGCTCCTCTCGCGACAGGTAGCGTACCCTTTCCGTGTCCAGTCTCTCCCGAGACACCGTTGCATGCTCAAAACGTCTTCCTTCGCCATGGTCCAGCCAGTAGAAGAAATTCTCATGGGTATCCGCCTTCTTCCACTGCTCATGATATGCGCGGAGATTACTTCCATAGCGATGCTTTTGGTCCACCATCTCGAGGAAATACTGCAGATCCATCATCTTAGCCGTCCGCTCGCGCTCGGCCCTCCCTTCATTCTGCCTCCACCGTTGTTCCGTGTGGGCTTCGGGCGCATCCTCGTCGTCGGTGGGCGATGATGCATCGTGGGGATCGTCGGCGCCCGCTCGTCGCGCGATCTCGCCGGCCCTTTTCCACTTCTCGCGCGCAGCTATCGAAGTCGCGCGCTCGCGCTGTTCCGGCGTAGCAAGCTTCTCGCGCACGGCAGCCTCTTCGGCGCGCGGCTTCGGGCGGGTCGCATTGCGCCATTTCGCTTGAGAGGTTTAGCTAGGGCGCAGTAGGTATTGTGGGTGGACTGCTAACCGTCGCGTATAGCCTGCCATCGTTAGCCACACGTCCTACTGGTGCCATACGTACGTCTCCGACCTCTGCCCAGCGAGCACTAGCATCTAGGCCCATGCCCTGAAGCTGCCTACGCTCTCTGTAGCCGCGATAGTTGCGCTGAATCATCTGTGCGGCTTGCTTCTTCTCGTCGGTGCCCATGCTGATCGCCTGCTGAGCCGCCACATCTTGGACATGGACCATACTGGACTGCTTGACATGTATGTGGCGCAGGACATTGGGCAAGCTGTGTCGTGGGGGGAGTGCCCTGCTGAGGCTTGACAGCGGGACCCTGGTGGGGCTAGCAGGACCTTGGTGGGGCTAGCAGCCGCCGCGTCATCACACAGTCAACACCAACATGTCGTCGGCAAACGGATCTACCGGCAGCGGGCGCTATTGCCGCCTGCAGTTGATCGACATCCGCTTCGGAACCAGTATATGTGCAGTAATAAGCGCTAGGAACACCCGCCTTCCCTCTTCAACCACATTCCCGACGCTCTCATGCGATGAAACGTGACCAAGCGAATGAAGAAGCAGGATACAGCTACCACCCATCGCAATATCAAATAACTACATCCTTAACCACACGCTATTCGTTCTTCATACATCATTGACAACCCGCCACTGCCCACCCATCAGCGCATTACTCACCTCACACCCCTCATCCACCAACTTCCTACTCCCCTCCGCGCCCACAACGGGCAACTGCACCTCAAACCTCTGCCCCGCTTGCCTGTCCACGCCCTCAATCTCATACGGAAACGTGACATACTCAGGCAGCAACCCACACTGCTTCAGCAGCGTCGCATGGTCCCAGCTGATATGCTCATGGCACAAGCGATCGCCTCTTAGCGCGACAACGGAAGTAAAGGGGATAGCGAGGGACTTGCCAGTTGGAGGGACACCAGGGAGAAGCCACGGGATATGCTTGGAGTGGGTTAGAGTGAAGACAAACTCGTCGATTACACGGTCGATGCCTACGGTGCGGGAGACGAGGGAGAGGGCTGTGTCCGGGGGGTTGCTGAAGACGAAGTGGTGCGTGTAGAATGCCGATAGTCTTTCTTTGCCTATGCCGCCACTTTGGGAATCGTCAGCGGCCATTTCACATCGGAAGAGTAGCGGATAGGTCGGAAGAAAGAGAGAGGGAGAGTTCTACTTACGTCATTGTCGGAATGTGATTCACATAAGGTTGATCAACCATCGTAGCCATCGTCTTCTCCACATCCCTCTCACCAAACTCATACTTTGTGTGCTCTTCCCACACGGCCTCGAGGTCGAAAAACGGTCCGCCTAGCAACGGCTTGAGGAACGTTAAACTCCTTGTATGCGCGATCCCGGCGCTGCGCTTGTGGTAGTTTTCATCGTTGGGAAGAACCCAGCCAGAACCCTTCTTCGTGTCTTCGTAATGGTACCTTTTGACTCGGCCTTGCAGAGTGATCCCTACAGATTTTGAAGACGACTCGCGGCGGTGCGTGGCGGGCGGTCCGGATGCATGGATCAGCTGGGGCGGGGTGGTGTTGGTTGAGTTGAGAGAATCGAATCTTCTGCCGCCGTAGGAAATGAGGGCTTTGATTTCAGGAGTGTCGCAGGCGGTTTCCTCGACGTAGTATGGGGTTTGGGATATATATGCTGAAACGTACTTGTTAGCCATGTTTGTTCGGACTCGAGGTCCGGCTTTCGGGGGATCTCAAGAGAGGATTGACGGAAATAGGCCTTTTTTGCACGAACAGATCAATCCGATGCCCTTGTCAAACTCGCATCCTTCGCAGCTGCGAAGTACATCGAGTGTTTTGTGCAGGGGAAATTCGCCGCCATCTTCTACTTTTCCGGGGACAAGGAGCTATGCGGGTTCTCAGCATGTACACCATCAACATACCAACTATGCTCAATTATTCCCTCTGCTTTTCATCCAAATTGTACTTCTCCTTTCTACACGCCTCACCGAGACTTGGTGCACATACCTGCACAACCGCAAACCCTTCTTCCGCCCATTTCTGCAGCGGCGGCGGATCCAAGTGCTTCTCACTAGCCCCAATCGCATCATAGTGATTGAGCACCAATATCAACCCAGGGCCCCTTCCACGCCTTGAAAGCGGTGCCTGAAGTGTCAGGTATGGAGAGATGACCTGAGCTTGCGGCGTCGTGGGCGCTTGGCCGGATTCCGATGGTGGGGTAACTGGCACACTACTCATGACTAAAGTGGGAAGCGAGGACACAAACGTGAGGTGCACAATGTTTTTAACCCGTTCAGTGCTATGCAAGGGATTTCTTAGATAGGTAAAATAAATAAAAAGGGAGCGTCGGGTGGTATTGGAGGGTTCGTGGATGGAGTTGATGATGGTAATGATGGTAAGGATCGACAGTCGAGAGTGTCTCCACTACTACTACTACTACTACTACTACTACTAAGAAATAGGTTGAAGTGGAGAAGCCAGCCGTTTAGTTAGTGTGGGGTACAGGTAAGCTAGAGAGACATCACTGGTATGACAGTTTTCATTGAACAGGCGTATTTGAATTTTCTAATCCGTTCTCGTTTGCTTTCGATTGCAGCGCTTTCTTCGGGACACGTTTGCTGTGCCGAGCCTAGTTCTGTACAACGCCAGAGCGAACAGTGCTGCATCAAGAATGCTCATACTTCCTCCCCCTGCCAGTTTCCTTGTATAAGAGCTGGATTGGGTCGCTGTAGAAATGCGACATGTCTTCATGTTGTTACACGTCATTGTGGGTGGCATTGGAGTGGTTTCACGGACGCGCGTGGGAAGGCTGGTACAGAGCAAGGTTGGTACCTGATTGTTGTCTTGGATAGGGTCTCAATCGGCACGACTGGAATGTGACAGGTGAGTTGTGGAGACAAGAAAAACAGTGGACTGGTGCGAGGGAGGCGGTACAAAAGGCGACAATGTGATGAAGTGACTTGGAAACTGTCATGGCTCTTATTGTCTTGGAACCAACGCTTGAGGTTAGCGGTATTACACTGACGGGCACGTGATTTGGTATGTTTATTTTACCTTGCCGTTGGAGCAGGGGTGTTGAGCATGTGCGCATGGCTGGGAAACTAGCGTTGGAAATCGTATTGGAAATGGAGAAAGCTTTGAGAATTAGCTAAGTTCGGGTCGGTTCAGCACAGCTCAGTGCGCAGGGGTGCTACATCATGTAGGCATCCGTCAATCGAATCATGCAATCAATGGCTCAACAGGTTTGTAAGCAGTCAGCAGTCGCCTTTCCTGTCGTTATTCAAAATAGGGAGAAAGAAGAACAGATTGGTGTATATGGCAGATCAGACGTTTCCACATCGGTACCGGAGCCAACACACATGCAAAAACACAATTTCGCCTAAATGGAGAGGACGGCAGCTGTCTGAGGAACAGAAAGCACGCCATCCAGTCATTCTGTCCCCCGAATGCTCAAAGGCGGGGATTTGTATGCATACGCGACGTTGCACCTACCATCAAGTTGCGGAATGTCTAGACCGTCCAGTGCCCACAGCGATAGCTACAATCCAGCCTCAACATAACCGATACTCTTGAGCTGCAATATCTTCATCCCCTATTCCCCCTCCTTACTTGATCAGAATCTGATGCCGCTACTTCGTAGGTGTTTCCGAGCAGCAAACGACTGGCTGGTACCGGCCAATTTTTGAATGTAGACAAGGCAGGAAAGGTTGGCAGAAATGGAAGTTGAGGCGGAGTATCAGACTCGGGAAGCGATGAAACCGTCACGGTGGACCAACAGAAGTGAGCATGGAGCCCACCTGATTCCGGGTGAATCGAGAGGTTTCTTACAGGAGGGTTTGTCGGAGACACTATACCAGATTCAGAGCTTGATGGATTTATTGTTGAGTTTGACGAGTCTGATGCGTCGGGCTGTTGCATGTAAGTATATCGTGCATGTGAGCCTGAGTATGCTACATGTCATCTTACCAAAGAGCTTGAGCTTGTTGTATTGGACGTAGCCTGGTGTATGCCTCCGAAAACCAGAACCCCCTTCACTCTGATCTGTTGTCGTTTCCTTGCCCTTTGTCGCCTTCTTTCTGCCCTTCTTTCTTCTTCATTTCCGTCCCTATGGTATGGATGGATTAGAATGGCGTACCATGGCCAGAACCGTTGCCACGGTGGTAGGCTCCAATGGGCCACAGCCCTGTCCCGAAGTCGCTGGTACGAGGGTCGTGCGGTTAACCAAGTCATAGCTCTGTCGCAAAATCGCCGAAGTTGGGGCCATGCAAACAAATGAGCCTCCGCCATGTTCCAAAGCCGCGTGAGCCTAGCTATACCTGTTCTTAAAAGCTGTGAAAAGCGAATGGTAGAAATCCCCACTAAATTTAGGTGTCACGAAGGGCTAAGCAAAGACTGCTGATGATAATGACGAGTATCGTATCAAGTGAGATACGAGCGTCTAGTAGTGATACAATGCATAGTGATTGAGTCGAGTTTGGTGGACGAAAGACAAAGCTAGAAAGTGAGGCCACCTTGAGGAAGTGACTTCACTGTAGCCCCTGCAGGAACCTTTGAGCTCTGTTCATTCGGGGTAGGTGCTGGCCCTTCCGCAACGCGAACACCGTTCGCCGCATCCTTAATTTTCCGGAGGACCTGAGCAGCAATAGCGACGGCATCTTCAGGAAGCCCTGGATGATGTCAGCATACAACACATAGAAAAGAGCGATTTCTGTTATGCAAAACTTGCCTGCGACCCTAGCTACTTTTAACGCGTGGCTTTCTCGATTGACCCCTTTTCTCAATCGGTGGACGTAGGAAAATCTGCCATCAGAGTGTTCAAGGACATCATTGCAATAGCAACCCAGCTTTTCATAATCTTTAGTCATGTCTGTGAGTGTGTGGAAATGGGTTGCAAATAGGGTCCGACACTGGTTGACATGGTAGAGGTGGTGCAAGCAGGCATAGCCGACGGCGATGCCATCCTCTGGTGTCGTTCCTCGCCCCACCTCATCCATAATGACAAACGAGCGGGGTGTAGCTTCCTTGAGAATTTGTGCCGTCTCCAGCATCTCCACCATGAAGGTGGATTGGTCCTGGTAAAGATTGTCCGCTGAGCCGACACGACTGAAGACCTTGTCGACTAACCCAATCTCCGCATAATCGGCTGGTACGAATGACCCGGTTTGCGCTAAAATGGAAATGAGTGCATTCTGTCGCAGATATGTGCTCTTGCCAGCCATGTTCGGGCCCGTGATGAGCCAGATGCGCTCTTTGGCACCGAGCTCACAATCGTTTGGCGCAAATATACGGCCTTGTTCGCTCAAACCACTTTCCACGACAGGATGTCGTCCACCGACAATGTGGTGCGACGGCTCTGCGCCGATGATAGGCCGAATAAAGTGCCTCTCGACAGCAAGGACAGCAAATGCACATGCAACATCTAATTCATCGAGCACGGCAGCGTTCCGTCGCAGTTTCACCAGGTTTTGTACCACAGCTTCGCGTAGTCCGCTGAGCACACGTTGCTCCTCTGTCCGAATTCGAAAGCGGGTCTCATCCATCTGCGCGCCCAATTGCGTCCATTCCGGAATCTGAAATGAACGGGTAGACTTGCTGCTGCTCAAGCTCTTGGGATAGTAAGCCGTCACTCGAGATGTGTCTTTGCCTTTCACGTGGGCAATGTGCGCGAGATTCGGAGTCCATTTCAGCACCAAGCTCTCGGTCTCCATCTCTCTTCGCAGCCTGGTTTCCAACTCGTTCTTAGAATAGGCCAGATTACCAAGCGTCTGGTGGAGCCGCTCAAGAGCCGTGCTAGCGTTACGCTTCATGATGTAGACATCGTCTCTTCCATCTGTAGCACTTTTGAAGCTCGGCGCAATCATATGAGGTTTGGGCTGGATGCGCTTGGGCAGATTCTTCAGGTCTTCTTCGCCAGCCTCCCGACCCAGTACGCCTTGAGCTAGATCCGCGATTTCCTCGGCTTCTTCGTTCTCAATACGATGATACTCGGATAACCCATCTTCGTCGATGGCATGCTGTATGCGTTGTGCGAGCTTGAGTGGGAGCTCTAGATCAAAACGACGTTCTAGCGTCGTCATGCATTGTCTTCGCCGAGCCTCAGACGTGGATGTTTGAGTATGTATAGGAATCGCGTTTCTCGTGAGCGCATGTTGCTGCAGAACATCTAAGATGGAAGAAGTTGTGATGATGGTCTTGGACAGCTCCATGAGGTCGTCAGCGTCTCCACGACCGTACGTAAACTTCGTCACCAGCCGAAGAGAATCGAAGGTTTGCTCCAGTAGCGAGGTAATGTCCTGACGCAGTTGTGGATACTGTATCATCTCTTCTACCAGGTCAAGTCTGTCATTGATGGTTGAGAGAGACATGGATGGCGCAGCTTCGTCGCATTAGCAATCTCCAGGAGGCAGTGTCTGATCTTGGCTTACCTAAACGCTGCGTGAGGAGCCTTGTTCCACTCTTGGTGACTGTATTTTTCAGCGAATGTAAAAGGCTTCCTTCGTATGTGCCCTCGCGTATAGTGCTCCTGATTTCCAGTGCCCTCAAGCTATTCTTATCGATGCTCATATGCTCTTCCGCTTGATGCCTGACTGGAGCCTGGAGTCGTGTCCGCGAACCGAGTAGTTGATGCTTAACGTAATGCAGTAACGAACCTCCTGCAGCTACCTCACCAGGCGTGAAATTGGCCATGTCGAAGTCATCTACAACGTCTTCCAGCATTGGTCTCCAATCATCTACGGTCATTGGTTTCTCCGAAGGCTTCTGAAATGTGATGACATGCCCGTCTTCTTGCATGATAGAAACGATATGCGAGTGATCTTTTTCTTGGAAGACACTGTCTAGTACTATTTCCCTGGGTTTGATACGTGCTACTGCTGAAGGCAGTGATGCAATGTCGGTGCTCTGGGTCAAGAAGTCGCCGCTGGATAAATCAATCCATGCGAGCCCGACTTCGGTGCGTGGCAGGTTCAGAACTGAGGAAACGTCGGAGCTACCCGGGCTCTGAGCCACTGCCTTTTCTTTTGTGAACACATTGGGATCTACATGGATACTGAGGAGGTAGTTGTTCTGCCATGGATCCATGAAGTGTTCATCGATGAGGGTACCTGGAGTGATAATGCGCGACACCTTTCGTGTGTACTGAGGCTCTCCCTTGGCTTTGGTTGACGCATCGTTGAGGAACTCGTCACTTATCGCAACGTGCTTGTTCAGGTCTTGGACGAGGATCTTGAGGTACCGATCCAGTTGATAAGCAGGGAAGCCGGCCTAAGGTCATTAGGGCCATGTATCGTTAGAAGACATGACGACCTACCATAGAAATGGCCGGTTTCTTGCTACCTCTAGCCACCTTTCTCTTGGATTTCTTGAGGTTCAGTAGAGGAGCAAACTCGTCGGCATGCTCAAAGTACAGCTGTTTGGCACCTCAGCAAAGACGTCGCCCATGCACTAATCTAGACAAGTACCTCGTAGAAGCCTCCGACACGTGTGACGAGCACGCAGTGGCTGAACTTGAGCATGTTGTTGCGCACTTGCTGCAAAAGCGGAGGGTACTCCGGTTCGGCGTCATTCTGGGGTGGTAGTGCTTCGGTCTTGATGGGTCCTTGGTGGATATCCTCTAATGTCACGGTACTGGTTCTCTTCGCACCACGGCGTTGCGATGATAGAAGACATGATAGACCGACATGCTGCGTCGCACGTGGTTTCGCGAAAGGTCGCGACGAGTCTGAAAAGAGGCCCGGGACAGCAGTGGTGTAGGGTCTACGAGATGACGACAGCATGCAATGACCGGACAGTGGCTCTAGACGCGTCGAATATCGCGTACTTCTTAAAAGCATCCTCGGTCCAATGCGCGTTGTAAGGGACGTGGGGAGGTCGCCATGGTCGAGATGCAGGGACGCGTCTGGATGTGGTTAGCCCCCGGGAGCTTTACGCGGGGTACTCTCGGAAGGTTCAAAGTTACCAGGCCGATGATGCTACTTTGGATGCGCACCTGCCACCTCTACTCCCTCCCTCCAAGACAAGCAAAATGGCGCCCCAATTCGAGCCTTTGAAGAACGACTTAATTCTGCGCACAGCAAAAGGTCCATACTCCTCTCCGATCTGTCCGTGGGCAACGTCGACTGACACTCCATAGGCGAAAACGTCGAGCGCCCGCCGATATGGGTGATGCGACAAGGTTGGTAGTCTTGTACGTGAAGCCTGTACAATGCTGACACTGCCCAGCCGGACGCTATCTCCCCGAGTATCACAAGGAAAAGGGTACCAACGACTTCTTCGAATGTTGCCGCAGCCCCGAAATTGCATCCAACCTTACCCTACAACCCATTGAGCGCTACGAGGGCCTCATCGATGCGGCCATTATCTTTTCCGATATCCTCGTCATACCACAGGCCATGGGCATGGAGGTCATTATGGTTGACAAAAAGGGACCCCACTTCCCCGAGCCGCTACAGACTCCAGAAGACAAGCAGTACAAGGAGGTCCTTGACAAGGAAGTAGATGTGGCAGAGTCGCTGGACTATGTGTACAAGGCCATCACCATGACAAGGCAAAAGTTGGCGGGGAGAGTTCCGCTGATTGGCTTCTGTGGTGCACCCTGGACGCTGCTGTGCTATATGGTCGAGGGTGGAGGCAGCAAGATGTTCATTCAGACCAAGACATGGATATACAAGTATCCCGAGGAGAGCAAGGCGCTGCTGAAGAAGATTGCAGAGCTTTGTGTGGAATACCTCGCTCTGCAGGTACAAGCTGGAGCTCAGGTATGAAGCATGGGTGCAGGACGTGACCAGACTCACGATGCTGACCGCTGTAGATGATCCAAGTCTTTGATTCATGGGCAGGCGAGCTATCTCCCTCTTGCTTCAAGGAGTTCGCTCTTCCATACCTCAACCATATTGCCGACAATCTTCCTGCGCGCCTTGAGTCTAAAGGCCTCGAGCCTGTCCCAATGACTGTATTTGCCAAGGGTGCGTGGTACGCCTTGTCGGACCTCTGCGACACAAAATACAACACTATTGGGCTGGACTGGCTCCACGCGCCAGCCGAGGCATACAAGGTTGCCCAGATGAAGGGTAAGGTACTGCAAGGTAACGCCGACCCTGGCGTTCTATACGGCAGTAGGGAATCCATCACCAAGGTGGTGGAAGAGATGGTCGCTGGCTTCGGCGGCGGCAAGCAAGGATGGATCGCCAATCTTGGTCATGGTATCACCCCATTTGTCAATCCAGATGACCTGAAGTTTTACTTTGAAGAGATTCACAGGTTGACAAAGGCTTAGACGTCTTGTGGTGGTTTAAGTCGTTCTGCTGTAGAATATCATGCTCGAATTGCTACAGCGAATTATGGTATCGCGACTCTGCCAGTCAAGTTTCTTGAAATGCTGATACGTAACACCACACCGCTATGGTAGAGTAGTTTTTGGAGCCATGCGCAAGATATGGATGAGATCTCGGGGCAGCCGTGTGCTGTCTGGTACCGAATGGGTAGTTCTTCACGACCGAGGATACAAGGGTTAACCAGCTTCGCTAGTACGGGTGCAGGCTCTGACTAGAGCTAGAGAGCATGCCACTCCAACGATGCCTCACATGGCCAGTCTCCAACTGGCCATTGGCAGCGTCGTTACGAGACCAAATTTTCGTCTTTTCCGCCGCTCGGCTTTTGCGCCATGGCGCAAGAGGCAGGCAAGTAAGGGTCCGGCCTCGCCAATCTTGGGCGATAAGCCAGCCCTAATTATTGATCGACCGCCATCCGCATCGGCTGTCAAGGTGGTGGTCATAGCGTGCGTTCATCGAAGCTTCCCAAGAAGTGCGCACCCAGAAAGTGTGCATTTGGCGTATACATGGCTGCCCAAAGCCGGAAACTCGATGATTGTTGGTAGCTTCAGATTTTTCACAAAGGGGCCGGGTAGTTTGGGCAGGCAGCCAGGGTTTTCTCAGGCAACCTGGGGCTGTTGAGGCACGGTGGAAGGGCATGGAATAGTTTGGAATCTTCTTTCGCTCGGCGCAGCCGGTGCATTTGCAACATCCCGGCTACTACTTTTAAGTCCACAAGCGTCGCCTTTGCCATTGCTTTCACAACAAACATACACCCACTGCCTCGAGTCACTCACCCGTGCTCTCCTCTCCCCATCATACCCTCCTGTGGCGACTCTCGGTACGTCCTTCGTGTCCCCTTGCCCCTGCAGGCGGCGTCAAAGTGGCCGGGCGGCCTTCCACAAGGCTGCCCGTTGGCTGCGTCACTGCGCACCCGACTCTCACGGCCTGACTGCTGACCGTATAAAAGATCCCCAGGTAGCCCACGACTCGCGTCTTCCACAACGCACTTATACCCATTGCATTGCCCCTCACCTCGACTTTTGCGACCCCACTAGCCCCTCTACACCACCGCACAACCCCCTCTTCCCCAGCCGCGACCATGGTGAAAGACAACAAGTTTTACGACATCCTAGGGGTAAGCACAGCCTCGCCCGCACCTTGATAGAGAACCGCGACCTAACAGCAGCAGGTGTCGCCAGACTGCTCCGAGTCACAACTGAAATCCGCCTACAAGAAGGGTGCGCTCAAGTGGCATCCCGACAAGAACGCACACAACCCCGAGGCCGCAGACAAGTTCAAGGACCTCTCACACGCCTACGAAGTTCTTTCGGACCCACAAAAGCGTCAAATATACGACCAATATGGCGAAGAGGGTCTCGAGCAAGGTGGCATGGGCGGCGGCGGCGGCATGGCTGCCGAGGACCTGTTCGCCCAGTTCTTTGGCGGCGGCGGCGGCGGCGGCGGCCCCTTTGGCGGCATGTTCGGCGGCGGCATGGGCGGAGGACGCGAACAAGGCCCCAAGAAGGCGCGCACAATCTCCCACGTCCACAAGGTATCGCTCGAGGATATCTACCGCGGCAAGGTTTCGAAGCTCGCTCTCCAGAAGTCGGTCATTTGCCCCAAGTGCAATGGTATCGGCGGCAAGGACGGTGCTGTTAAGAAGTGTGCTGGCTGCGACGGTCGCGGTATGAAGCACATGATGAGGCAGATGGGCCCCATGATCCAGCGCTTCCAGACTGTCTGTCCAGACTGCCAGGGAGAGGGAGAAATTATCCGCGACAAGGACCGATGCAAGCAGTGCAACGGCAAGAAGACAATCATTGAGCGCAAGGTCCTTCACGTCCACGTTGACCGCGGTGTCAAGAGCGGCCACAAGATCGAGTTCCGAGGCGAAGGTGATCAGCTACCTGGTGTAGAGCCGGGCGACGTTGTTTTCGAAATCGAGCAGAAGCCGCATGCACGCTTCCAACGCAAGGACGACGATCTTTTCTACCAGGCCGAGATCGACCTGCTGACTGCCCTCGCCGGAGGCCAGATCCACATTGAGCACCTGGATGAGCGATGGTTAACCGNCGTCGACATCATCCCGGGTGAGTGCATCAGCCCCGGCGAGGTCAAGGTGATCCGCGGCCAAGGTATGCCATCGTACCGACACCACGACTTTGGTAACCTGTACATCCAATTCGACGTCAAGTTTCCCGAACGCCTGGGTAACGAAGAGGGCGGCCCCATGAACCCTGAGCAGATCCGCGCTCTCGAATCGGTCCTACCTCCCCGCAAGGTTCCCGAGGCCATGCCCCCGCCAGACGCCATGACCGAGGACTTTACCCTCGAGGACGTCGACCAAGGTGGTGAGGGCGCTCGCGCCCGTGGTATGGGTGGCATGGATGACGATGATGATGACATGCACCCAGGTGCTGAGCGCGTGCAGTGTGCATCGCAGTAAAATGCACCAAAGCACACTTATCTTTTTCTAGCAGACAAGGAACGGAGGCGGGTACGAATTATGAGCAAGACAACTATGAAACAAGCGATGTGTGAGGGGAAAACCGGGTCGGCGTCGTGGGAGTTTCTTTATGCATCAGCAGGGGACTTTTTTCCTAAACTCTGTCAGTCTGACGCAAGCCCTGCCCAAGTTTCCTCAGAGAGAGAGAGAGAGAGAGAGAGAGAGAGAGAACAAAAAGAAGAAGGACTGGGCTCTACGATACCAAAGCATGGTTCTTTTTGTTTTTCGAGTTGTTTAGAGCTTTTTTTATGTCGTCCTCTGCAAAGTTCGACTGATTAGACCGATGGATCAGCTGCAATGTATTTTCGAGTTCTTTATTCGTTCAATCCAAGGAAGAGGGCAACTGTCATGGTCCATTCCTCTTCTACTACTTACTCCCCTTGGTCCACATGGCGTTCTTGTTAGATGTGAGGGGGCTTTATCATGGTACAGAAGAGAGGAGGGAGGGGTGCGATAGTTTTGTTGAAGAATAAATTCGGATTGCAGTTTACATTTCCTCTTCCCCCCCTTCTTTCCCACTCCATCATCACCAAAACCCCGCGCCTCCCCTCCATTTTCTATCTCCCTCTAGCCCCAAAAATACCCCATCCAGCAAGGACCTCTCTTTCCCCCCAAAACATCCATTCACCCTCTCCATCCTTGCCCAACCCTTCTCTTCGTCCCCGCTCCC
>LR132726.1:0-13589 GCA_900634815.1 Paradendryphiella salina | reverse complement strand
GGGGAGGCGGAGGCGGGAGGCGGGGTTTAACACATGCCATACACGATAGATGGAAACTTTGGGTGCATGTACGAATTTCTTACCATCCCGATATGGACCTTGGGTTGTGAAGTTTGTTTCTAGACAGGTTATGCCGACTACAGCTTCCTCTTCTTCTTGCCCTTGATCGAGAAAAGGGCGTCTTTCACTCAGAGATGAGCACCAAGGGAGGCATGCATTTTGAGAAACTCATGTTTGGATTGCTTCTTACACTTGACCCCCCTTTTATAGCTGTTGATAGCATGAAGACGGTGTTTACTTGCAAGGCTATTGTTCATATTGAATGCCGACATGGCGTCTCAATGATTATCCGACGCCCGAGAGAAGAAGAAGAAGAAGAAGAAGAAGAAGGAAAAGAAAGAGCCAAGGCATAGACGCCCACAAGTAAAGGGAAGCACGTTGCTTTCTAACCAATAACAGGTACAAGACGCCCCATACCCTTCATCCTCTCCTCCTCAACATCCCGCTGATAATCCAGCACCATCTCGCCAAACTGCTCAATCTGATCCTGCGCCTTGGGCGCCCCGATAAGCACGATGCCGCGCGGGACTACGACATCGTTGACCTGGAAGCAACCAAAAGTAACCACCTTGTTGATGGCGGGGCAGGACCGGAAGATACCTGCAACAATCTGCGTGTCGACAACGGGACAAAAGGAAAGGTTGATTTCGCGGAGTCGAGGGTACGTGTTCGTGCCGTCAAAGACGTCACCGAATGTCGCGTGGGAAATATGGCGGCACGACGAGATGTCGAGGAACTCTACACGCGAGCCAGAGTGCGACATGAGGGCGCGGAAGCCGTTGGATGCAAGACCGATGGGCACGTCTTCTGGTCCGTTGGGATTGGTGTTGTCCATGTCGCGGGTTGAGTTGACGTCGATGTAATGCAGGGGTGGATTATCCCAGTTAGAGAAGAGGTTCACATAGCCGGCGTCGGCGCACTCGTTGTTCTCTGTAAAGCGGAATTTGCTGAGGCATTTGCAATTGTTGTGGATGGTCTCGAGCACGTCATCGGTTGGGTCGGTTGTGCTGTCAAGGAAGTGTTCCAAGCATAGGGTTTGTAGATTTGCGCCAACAGAGCTGATCAGATGAACGAGTTTCTCGCGGGTAATGGGATCGTAGAAGCGGAGAGTGAGGTGTTTGAGGTACCGTAAACGGGCGATGGCGTCAATACTGTCTGGACCGAGCCTCTTACACCGCTCAATCTTTAGGCGTTCTAGGTTTGGACAGAAGGTGGTGAGAGCTTCGACAGTCTGATCATCGAAAGCGGCATCTAGCCACTCTACTTTCAGCGACTTCAGGTCTTGACCGCGTGCGATGAACAGCTCGACCCATTTGTCATTGGAGACCAGATTGGCGCCCAATAGTTGGATCTCTTCCAGTGCTCTGGCCCTCTCGTTCATGTAATCGATGTTGCTATCCTTGAACTGACAGCAATTACGGAGTGATAGGCGTTTGACATTCGGACAGACTGCAAGAATCTGGTCGTAGTCTTCTGTCTCGAGGTATGCCGCCTCATGGATTGCAACCTCTTCCATATCAGGCTGGAGGAACAGCTTCATTGTTGCAGGGTTCATCGCCCGCTTCTTGGAGAAGATTTCGCTGATCCTCTTCATGATGTTTTCTGGCATTTCACCAAGTTCATCGATATCTTCCGAGTGCTTTGCCAGCTTCTCAATGCATAGCTGTTGTAGCGTTTTGGGACCGCGGACAGTCATTCCGTCGAGGCGATTACTCTCAATCTTCCTACGACCTTTCCGCACCACGGGCTTAGTCATCTTCTTTTCTGCCTTGGCATCCTTGACCATCTCTTTCCCACAAGGCGTACAGAGAAGACCGCCATCTGGGCCAGCCTTGCTGTATGGTGTGACGGTAAAGCGCTTGCTGCAGATTTCGCAGTTCTCCAGTTGACCGGGCAGCGGCTTGGCTTTCTTGTACATGTCCATGACATCCTCAAAGTCGGAGTCGTCATCTGAGCCCTTCTTCTTCTTCTTTGCCGACTTCTTTGCGGCTTTACCTTTTTTGATCTTCGCTATGGCCTCGTCTTGGTTGCGTTTCCGTTTGCGGGTGCGTTCGGCTGCCATGGCAGATGACTCTGCTTGTAGATCTTCTTCGACTTCTCCGTCTTCGCCCGCATTCGACGGTCCTTCGCCATTGTCTCCTGCTTGTTCCGCATCTTGTTCGGCTTGTCGAACGCGCTGCTGATACGAATCGCGGATCTCTTGTGCCGAGATGTTATTGGCCTGCGATTGCGCAATTAGCATACGTTCCGTGAGCCTTCTTTTGGCATATACGAGCGCAAGTAGAGTATGCTACGGTGCCTGGAGAAATGCGCAAATCTACATGAGGAGGTGCAAGTCTTACCGCCAGGAAGTCCGTCAGCGCAGAATGCGGCCCACGGATACCCGCTCCTCTTGGTCGTCGTCCGCTCCTGGCGCCACTCGTTAGAACGCGCGGTCAGTATTCCTCATGCATTGTATTGACTTACATTGTTTCGATTTGGGAGGTTCTATCAGATGGCGCAATTCAGCACAATAAAACCAGGTAAGAAAGGGCGGGCTGTTGGTGTTGTAGTGCGTCGTGGCCGACAAGTGGGGGTGAGGCAATCAGCGAGGGAGGCGCGTTCTGGGCTTATCCGGCGAGCGCGCGATCACGTGGTAGCAATTTCTTGCTGCATCGGGCGTAGTCTACCCCTGACAAACGTTTTCTTTCTCTTTCAACACGCTGCGCTTTGGTCATGTGAGTGGCGGAGTACTATCATCACCGGCAAATTCAGATACTTGTTTCACGTCTGCTCATGTAGTCCGGTGTGTTATCTGCAACTCCGTCAATTCGGAATTTTGGGCTATTACTAGGCCGAGCATCATGCTGTGCAGCAAGGCTGACTTGCATGAAGTGCATATCGACATGGTATCCTCAAAGTGAACCGAGTGAGCAAGAAACCGGACGCCTTTTGTGCCTCCATAGGTCAAGGTATCCATCATAAATATCCACATTCATAACCGTAACTCCATTCAGGCAGTCCTAGCCGCTCATGTCTCAGCATCAGAACTCAACACCAAGACCTAAATGACAATATCATCATCGCTGTCGTCATCATCATCATCATCATCATCGTCGTCGTTCTCGTCATCGTCATCAGAGCCACCCCAAGCGTCTACAAGGGGGCCTGATTGGCGGGTACTGTCGCCCGAAGGGGTCTGCGTTGTGATCAGCTGATATTCAATTAACATTACTTTTCATTTTGTGCTAGAGTTACCACGATAGGATCGCGAGGTGCACCTCGGATCTTGGCCCATCCATTGGGGCGGATCCCAGACGTAGTGGAACGCTCAGCTACGCTGGATGCAAAAGAGTGAGATGAGCCAGCAACGGAGGTGGCTGAGCGACCATAGGAGTTAGGGTTGAAAGCCGAGTTGGTACTGGGGGCCCTACTGGACTGCGTATGCCAAGACTTAGTATGGACTTCACTCAAGTTATCGTTATCATCCCTCCCATAGCCAGTCTGGTGAGCGTATTCAACATCGATCAGGCTCTCTTCAGTGGATACGGATATAGACAGGGTTTGATGGAAATTAGTTGACAGAGCAATGCCGCCATCATCAGTTTCTTTGTGCTTGGAAAGCTGGTTGTTGTTGATCGATCCCCAGCCATCATCGCCCTGTGGAAATCAGCACAAAGTAAACTAGGGGGAAATGTGCTTTGAGGACAGCAAGGATATCGCCAAGTCCTACATAAGTTGAAGAGGTGTCGGTCGTGGCCGCAGAAAAGTACTCGGGATACTGTCCGTTTGACTGATCGGGAGTCACGAAAGCCTTATCGAGGTCTTCGTATCGGTCCTCGTTGAAGGCTTCATCGGCGAACAGCGCTTCAACGCACTTGAAGCACTTTGCGGTATCTGGTTTGCAGCGCTGAGACTTGGCAAAGTCCTCCAGGCCTTTTGTCTTGCCGCACATTGTGCATTCGACCTCCACCATCTGCTGACCGCTACATGTCTTACAGTTGATGGCTTTGTAAATCTTGCTTGCTTGACTAATTTGCCATCGGGCATCAGCGAGTTGCTTGATGGAAAACTTGGCTTGCTGGAGGTTTTTGCGGCAGCGGCCGCATCTAAGCTTGACAGGAAGTGGAACGCCTTTGAGCCTGTTGGGATTAGTCGCGATATGATAATACGTTGTCAAGTGTGCATACCTATCAGTCTGATCCTGGTTGTAAGTATGGAATCCACGGCGGCCTGGCATCATGGGCAACAAAGGTCAGAAGCTGGAGTTGTCAGTGCAAGGCAAGTTAAGGTTGAAAGAGTGCGTGCTGTTGCAGGAGGAAAGCTGGTAACTTTGAGGTAGATATGGGCTTGATACAGCTAGCGGTGGTGAGAGGTGAGATGGCGGTATAGAAGCGGAGGACCAGGGGTGCGTGCCCACAGGTGTTTGCCGTTTGTTTGGGCTGAAGTAAAGGTGATGGCAAGAACGACGGTGAGGCGGGGCAGGTGCTTGGGATGAATAGGGAAGTGAGAGGGGATTTGCAGTAGAGGGTCAAGTAGAGAAGAATAGAGAACAAGGGAAGACTGGATGCTGGGCTGGATCGGAGGGCGTACATGGCATGAGATGTCCCAGCTCGCGCCTCGCAAACCATACGCCCAACGAGGAATCAGCGGGGCATTGCAAACAGCCCTGCAGCTTCGTTACCTCTTTTATACCATGGATGTCTCGACGGAATTTTCTTGCATGTGCCTTTTCATCTTCGTGCTCGTTGTACCCGACATGAAACCCATGGCGACATCAAGCATGTCTGCGGCATCGTTGATGGGGAGGCGAGGCGAGGCGAGGCTGGCGGGGGCGCAGCATGACGCCACAGCCGAGGAGCCAAAATTATTCTCGATAAGCCAGACGATAACAAAATTATCGCCGTCCGACGCTCGACCCCACCAAAACCCGCGCAGCCTTCCTGTCACTCGATATTCAAACTGGCGTCGATTCCCTTTCGTTTCAAAGCAGGCGGGAGCGCGAACATGGCCCCAATGGATTCGCATCACCATCGCAGCACCACCAAAAAGGACAAGAAGGGCTTCAAGTCCCGCCATGCCACCAAAGGCGCGCTCAAGGAGCAGAGCAAGGGTGAGTCTTGACCGAGATATTTGCGCAGCGCAAGCCATTCTAATCCGCCTGCCCAGGCAAGGTAAACTCGCTTTCGTTTGAATTCGGCAGCCGAAAGACGCCCCACCAGCAGGTCATGAACAAATTCGACCGCCGCAACCGCGCGAAACAAATGCGCATCAACAAGGACCACGAGCACGCAAAGTCGACCAATATGTTCGCCGGAAAGGACGGGGCGCCCAGAATCGCCGCCATCATCCCACTGTGTTCCGATGTTTCTACCGCGACAGCTGTGCGCAGCCTGAACTGTAGCGTCGACGTTGAGGAAGAGGTCCCTGAGGCTGGATGGACGAGGACGAATGTCGACCGTTTCAAGCAGAAGGTGCAATACCTGGTTGTCAAGAGGGACCTACTGGCGGCTCTCGACGCCTGCCGTGTCGCCGATTTTGTCGTCTTCGTGCTTTCGGCGCATGAAGAGGTGGATGCCGAGGGCGAGCTGATACTCAAGTCGGTAGAAAGCCAGGGCATCTCCAACACCTTCACAGTTGTACAAGGTCTGGACAAGGTCGAGCCTGCGAAACAAAGACCATCCGTCGTCTCTTCGCTAAAGTCCTACATCACCCACTGGCTGCCTTCGACCGATCGCGTATACTCTATCGACAGCCGACAAGAAGCAGCAAACCTCGTCCGGTCCTTGTGCACAACTACCACAAAGGGTGTACGATGGAGGGATCAGAGAAGCTACATGTTCATCGAGGATGTTGCATGGCCTGGAGGAAAGTCAGCGATTAACGACGACGGCACTGGCGACGTGGTGATTACTGGAGTCGTTCGAGGGCTTGGACTGAAGGCAGACAGACTGGTCCAGGTTGGAGACTGGGGCGATTTCCAAGTCGACAAGATTGTTGCGGCCCCGCTAGAGACAAGGAAGAAGGCAAAGGACGAAGACATGGCTGTTGACTCTACTGACGATACCCTGGAGCGACCCACCGAAGACCAAGATGACCTTGCAGAGCTTGCCCCCGAGGAGACGCTAATGGACGATGTAACAAACTATGCCACATCTGTTGCCCCCTCTGAGCGCAAAGGTGTCTTGCTCGATGACCACCACTACTTTTCAGACGAAGAAGAAGAGGCCACCCCTGCGCAAAAGCGACGGTTGCCGAAGGGTACGAGTAACTACCAGGCCGCTTGGTATCTAGACGACATGTCTGACTCAGGCTCTGACCTTGAGGATTTTGACATGGATAATCCTCAAGAAGACGCTCAGAGTCAGCCTGCCCACCCTGCAGATGGCGAAGAGGGCATGGACATTGACGGAAAGGCCATGACAGAGGGCGCCCCTTCAGAATACCCGCAATCCGAGATGTTTTTGGATCCATCACCGGAAGACGAGGCTGCGCAGATCGAAGCCTACCGAAAGTCCAGGAAAACCGACGAGGAAGAGGACCTCGAATTTCCAGATGAAATCGAGCTACATCCCAACGTCAACGCGCGTGAACGTCTTATCCGTTACCGGGGATTGAAGAGTCTGAAGACTAGCAAATGGGACACAGAAGAGGATCGACCATACGAGCCTGATGAGTGGCAACGGCTACTCGAGATTTCCGATTACAAGCGCACAGCTACCAAGTTTATGCGTGAAGCATGGGCAGGCGGTGTCAAGGCTGGCACCCGAGTAAGCGTCCATATCCGTGGCGTACCCCTACAATTCCAAGAAAACCAGTCGCGGCCAATGGCCATGTTTTCGCTGCTCAGGCACGAGCACAAGCGAACAGCCTGCAACTACAGCATTCTGCTCAGCTCCGAGCACGAGTCTCCAATCAAAGCCAAGACAGAGATGATTGTACAATGCGGAGCCAGGAGAATCGCAATCAACCCCGTAAGTCCTCTACCACATCCCACCAACTCGATTACGAATTAGAAGCTAACATGTCATCCCAGCTCTTCTCCAACGCAGGCAACACACCCAACAATGTGCACAAATTTGCCCGTTTCCTGCACCCAGGCCAATCCGCAATCGCGTCCTTCATCGGTCCTTTGACCTGGGGCAACGTCCCCCTTCTCTACTTCACCCGCACAGCCCCCACCCCAGATCACCCTTCTCCCTTGCGTTTAATCGCCACGGGAACCTCATTACCGCCATCCACCAACCGCATCGTGGCCAAACGCATCATCCTGACCGGCCACCCCTACAAGATCAACAAGCGCGTCGTCACAGTTCGCTACATGTTTTTCAATGACGCTGATGTCAAATGGTTCAAGAGTTTGCCTCTGTGGACTAAGCGCGGCCGAAGCGGCTTTATCAAGGAGAGTCTGGGTACGCATGGGTACTTCAAGGCCACGTTTGATGGCAAGATTAGTCCCATGGATGCCGTTGCTGTCAGTCTTTACAAGAGGGTTTGGCCGAGGGGCGCGAGGGCTTGGAGGGGTGAGCTAGAGCAGTAAGGAGAAGGGGGGAAAGATGGAAAGGGGTTAATCGACTCTCTACGGGTGGGTGTGAAACAAACATTTTACGATATCATGGGTTGGTTAGAATAGGGACAAAAATGGGAACATGGCGTTGTTCAGTCTTTCTTCAATATCATGTACTTTGTCATTGCTACTCTCACGACGTCTGTACAAAGTTTGATGGAAACACGCCACATGCGTATTTCAATGCCATGACGAAATGAAAGGTATCTAGATGACATAAACCTCGATATAAACGCCACAGAAATGCCTTTTCTCTCTCTCCCCCTTCCCTCTTCCAACTGCCCTACTTCCTCGCAAACCTCTCAAGCGCAGGCCCATACTCCTTCTTCATCCTCTCCTTGCGCTCAATCTGCCTCTTTTGCATATTCTTCAGCGCCTCCCTTGCACGCTCCTTCTCCGCATCTACAATATTGCGACTCCCATTCTTCCTCAGATAGCGTCTGAGCGCCGAGTTCCTGCCCTTCCCCCTCTTCTTCAGCATATCAACCTTGTCTGATTCTGCCTCACCACGCTGGGCACGGTATTCCTTCTGGCGCTCCTCATGCGAGGCGAGATCGAGGTTGCCGACGAAACTGGGGTCGAGGGCAATCATCTCTGGCTGGATTTTCTCGAGCAGGGCGTGGACTTCAGTTTCGCGGCGTTGCTTGGAGGTTTCGTAGGGGTTGGTGCCCGCTTCGAGGGAGTCGGGGTTGGGTTCGCCGGAGCCGGGGACGATGATGGAGCTGAAGCCTTTGTCGTGGGAGATGCCGAGGACGTCTTCGAAGGGGCAGAAGCGTACGCGGCCGATGGCTAGACCGTCGCCGCCCCAGCCCATGTATGGCATTTTGGGGGCGGAGTGGTCGTCGGGACTACGCCGGAATATGTCGTCTTTGTAGATGGAGGCTTGCGTGCCGTAGCCTACGGCTGTGAGATTGCGGTCCGAGATAGAGAGTGTGGTGCCCGGAACGCGTAGGTGGTGCTGGTGCATTTCCTTGAACATGCGAATGTCCCAGACGGACATGCGCCGGTCTTGAGATGTGCTGACCATATATGTGCCTGACTTGTCGACCGCAATGCTTCGTACAGGGCCACGGTGTGGGAGAAGCTTGACGAGGGGTGTAGCGCTATTAGGTGACCACAGTGTGACAAGGCCCTTTTGATGGCCTACATGTAGGATAGCGTTGTGTGGGTTTTGTGTGAGGGATGTCGCAGGACCGAGTTTTGTGTAGAGTTGTGGTAAGGATTGACCGGTCGAAACGTCGGTATACCGTATGATACCTGCTGTCGATACCGAGGCGAGGAGGAAGTGGTAAGGCAGGTATTCGAGATGTGTCGCTTCCGAGTGATTCTTGAGCTGATGCATTTCCACGCCGTCTCCGGAGTAGATGTAGACACACTTCTTCTGCGCCACGGCGAAGTTCTTCTGGTTGCTTGTGTGCAGCCACCGCGCATCCCGTACCGTCTCGTTTAGTTGGAGTTCGCAGCCCAGCTTTCCGTCTCTCCAGTCAAAGGTTGCGACATGTCCCTTTCGCCCTGCAATCAGCAGATCGCGCCCGTTCCGGCTGTATTCGCATACGTCGTATGGGCCGAGGTCGTCCAGTCGCAACTCGAAGCCTTTCTTCGCCGTCTCCAACCCGACTTCTCGCTTGATGTCGTCTTGGCGCACGCGGTATGTTCTTTCGAGCTCATGTTCGGGTTCTAGCAGTCCGGCGTTGTTCTCGAGCAGAACCTCGACATTCTTTGCTTCTATCGCCGCCTGCTTATTCTTCGCCTCGAGAGATTTTATGTTCGCCCGTAGCTTCTTGTCTTTTACAGATTTGGGCCGTATCCGATCGCCGCGGCCGTACTGTTGTGTGGCTTTCTCGGTGAATTCTGCAACTGCGCGAGCGTCTTCGTCGTCAATGGGTGCGCCGTTTTGCGCCTTGCGCCGCGGTTGCGCTGCGACGGCCTTGGGGCCACGCTCGGAAGCCATGGTTGCAATTGTTGATTTTGTATGGCCTTTGCACGTGCAACCAGAATTTCTGCCGAATTCTGCGGGACAAAGGAGCTGGACTGTGGTAGAGCTTGTTTGCGCACGAAGAAGGCTGTTCGCGCAGGTTGAATCCTAGAATTATTTCTGCCGGCCCTGACCGCCTCGAACTCTTGGCACCACCAGCCCTCCATCGGCATAGCCACCGGCGCGTTGCACACTCGCAACGTCACGTTTCATGCGATGATTCATTTCTACAATCACCTGCTATCAGCTTGATAAGCTCTGCTTTCGCGATGTCAGTTCTATGTTTACTCCGCTGCGGTCAAAGTCGCGGACTGCCAGAAGGCTTGCCTCAAATGCTGACCGGGTCGTGCCTAAGCTCATCTGAGTGATTTGTCCAGGCATGCATTATGAGCGGAGACGAAAGTCAGATTGGAAACCACAAAACACATGACTAAATGAAAGGCATGCTTCCTCTCCGCAGACCATGTTTGTATGGCCACATCCGTCGTACACGTCTCCGCTGCATGAGATGGTGCTCCAGCAGGGAAGGGGTTCACATACTGAAGATAATATTGGCGCATGACGAATTCTATTAACAAAGTGCACATGAAGAATTCCAAGTCCGGAAAATGAAGCCGGCCAACTCGGCCCGAATACCTTTTCCTCGCACCCAATCGCTCAGATGACTTATGCAATGCAGACTTGCGGATAGGTGTACATTCCAGAATATGGATCTGTTTGGACCCTTGCAGCCTGGAGACTGGCTGGCCTTACGTTGATGATGATGATGATGATAAACACAACAGGATCCCTCCTAAAACCTGCATGTGTCCTAGTGCCTTTGAGTTCTGTTTCTCTTCATCAAGCGTCAATACCCTTTGGGGCTGGCATCCTGAGGCTTTAGCCCCGACCCTCAAACCTACCCGGCGGCTACATCGTTACGTCCGATCAACCTTCTTTACGTAAAGGGCAACCATCGCCGACATGCCGTCATTATTGCCAGATGTGACGAGGAACCAGCTGCGAGGCCAACAGAAGCGACAGAACAGCCCTTAGCTGCCAACCAGTCCAACGCCGCTCCACAACGGTCATTCGAACGCCTCCAGAGAAAGCCTGATTTTCCAGAAGTGACCCATGACTACGTATTCACATTTTTTCCTTTGGGTGCAGATATTTATGTCACCAATGAAAGCCGATTGCAGCTCCCTAAAGACAACCCGAGTGCGGCCGACTTGCTCTTCCGTGCCTTGATCGACATATTCACCTTCAGTTACGATGTTGATCCGTACGAGGTGTACTATGCTCTCGCCGAATGTACATCCAATCTACGTGTCAAGAAGCTTGCAATGGGTCAAGTCACATTTTAAACGGCACCTGAGTTACGTACCGTCGTCGCATACGCAAAGGCCATTCACAATGCTTGTTCCAATGTGCTCGACATCTCCCAGAGATTACTCGAAGACGATGACCGAGATTATATCGCCAAATACGTGTTGAAGCCATTACAAGGAGAAGCTTAGATGTACCGCATAGGAAATAGCTATCAATAGTAGGGCCGATAACTACTACGATCTGCGGAAGCTCCGGAAGCGGAGGAGATATAGGAGAAAGCGGGGGACAGAACACGAACAAGAGAATCATCATTTTTGACACTTCATCTCGATCATCAATTTCTGCTAAGCGCATTTCAGCAATCTATCTGACACTCCGTCCTGAACATTCCACATGTTCGTGTATCTCTCAAGATCGATATCGAATAACCCTTATTATGGACTCGGAGTCTAGCACGTCTCAATTATCTTCATCACAGCCAGGATAACCGCCTTCTACTTCGAACACAACGACCGCACGACTCGAGAAATTTGAAACCGATTTTAGGAGGACATATCCGGACCCATCCGCACATGCCGTATCTCGTCCTGCATACACAAATGCCGAACTCAGACTACGCAGAACAAGCGGGGCCGTGCTCTATGTCTGTCTATCTCCAGGCTGCAAATGGAGCAACGGTAGTAGGGGCAACTGCGTCAAACATGCTAGACTCCATGACATCACCATCGTTAACCCGAAACGGCTTCCATCACGCAGAACCGCATCCACGGCCTCATCCACAGACTCAACACCCAACATTCTTGGATATATGGTGCCTCGGGGCGAAGAAGCCACTCTCAGAAGGGCGTTTAATCATCAACGCTATATCGAGGCGCTAATATCGCTATTTACGGTTCATCGATTACCTTTTTCGGCGATTGAATATGGTGCCATTAAGGAGTTTGCCCTCGCATGCAATCCGAACATCGAAGATATGCTGCTTAGCAATCGCCCTATGCTTATGCGGCATTTGAAAGCTAATTATTCGCTCTATAGTGATCAATTGAAGGAGTCCCTGCAAACAACAATGTCTATGATTCATTTTAGCACTGATCTCTGGACGTCGCCACACAAACATTCAATGCTCGCTATTTGCGTACAATGGCTCGATGTTGACTACAACCTTCGAAAAGCTCTTCTCGGACTTGCGGAGTGCCGGCATTCTCATAGTGGTTCTACGCAGGCTGCAATTATCATGGAATACTTCGAGATGTACAGAATTACCCATCGCCTCGGCTACCATACTGCGGACAATGCCACTTCGAACGACACCTATTTACGGGCAGTATCTGCAACGCTAAGGGACGAACATAATGTCACATTTGACGCCGTACATCGCCGAGTCCGCTGCATAGGACATATTATCAACCTGTCCCTTCAAGCCTTCCTTCTCGCACGTTCAAAAGAAGCTCTTGCGGCAGCCATCGCAGCCGCCAAGTCTGTCGCTGATAACAAGGATATTGAGAGACTGTCAACAAAATTAACAGCGCCGTCGACGTCCTCTCAAAGAGGTGACACTGGATCACAGCGAACTACCACGAACACAGCCAGCGGCGATAAATGCAGCGGGCGGGAAGGTATTGCACCGCTCAGAAAGCTTCACACCATTGCTGTATGGCTGGATCTCTCCTCACTCCATTCTGATATGTGGAGAGATGCCGTAGGTCTTGAACTTGGCACGGATAATACCACACGCTGGTCGTCGTGGTACAAAGTCATAAACAACGCCATCAAGAAGAAGGCACAGATCAACCGCTTCTTTACTCAATATGACCACGATCTTGGCGAAAATACGCTAGTTACCTCGGATTGGGTGTTATTGGAGAGAACCCAGATATTTCTCCAAGTCTTTGACGAAACCACTTGGGATACCGAAAGGGATCATGCAGCTGTTGCAGATGTGCTTCAGCTAATGGATGCGATCCTGCAGCACTACGAAGACACAAAGTTGAAACACTCACCAGATGGCCCCGAGCCTGACCCTTGTATGTTACATGCCATTGACATGGGCTGGCTTGTTCTTGATAAATACTATGCCTTAACGGACGAAGCACCTGTATATACTGCCGCTCTTCTTCTTGATCCCTCGAGACCACTGGCCTACCTCGAAGAGAACTGGCCAACTGAGTGGCATGCCGCTGCAATCGACAGAGCACAGCAGGTATGGGAGAGTGAGTACAAGGACTTCGTACTTCCGGAGGTCTCTATTCCTGTCGCTCCTGCTGTTGTACAGTCCGCGGTGACACCACTTGAGCGATTAAAGCAACGCACACAGCCGAAAACCACCGTATCCACGAATAGAGATACATTCGATGCTTTTATTAGAGAGGATCCAGTTGACCTTCATGGCAGTACAGCCCTAGAATGGTGGTGTCAACCGGAGCGAAGACGGCGATATCCACGACTTCACCGCATGGCTGTGGATATACTTTCGATCCCACCGGAATCCGCAGAGCCAGAGCGTACATTCTCAGGTGCTCGACGAACCACACGTTGGGATAGATCGAGACTGACTTGTGATAACATTGAGCTCATTGAATGCATCGGCAATTGGCTGCGCAACCGCCATATCAGGATATCAGAAATGATATACTAGTATACTAGTATAAGGATATCGGTAATACTAGTATACCAGGATGTGTCGGATCGTGAGTATCG
>LR132725.1:0-13217 GCA_900634815.1 Paradendryphiella salina | reverse complement strand
GGGCGGGGCGGGACCTTTGTATGAGGATATCGCTGGCTGTACGAGCGGACAAGACTGTGTCACACGGGCAATAATGCTGCAAGGACTAGTATGGGGGGCACACACAGTGGTAGGACTGGGAAGAAGAGAGAAAACTGAAGTCTACAACAGGCGGCGGAGGTAGCAGTTTTGACTGATGCGAGCCCGGCAGGTCCGCCGATGGCTTCAGAATGCATAACAGCAGGCGTCAGTGGTGGGTCTCGCATCACGATAGGCAATGAGAGCCCCAGGCGGTGAAGAAGCTGCATTGTTCCAGACAACCGTCGTGACTGGTGTCTGCTTCATCCGGGGGCCCGTGGTGCTGTGAGCGAACGCCTGGACACAGCCAGTACACAACGTGCCGTGCAGCTTTGTCGTGCACATCTTCTTTACCCAACCCTCACCCCGTCGTCGCGACTGTCAGGCCGAGCTTTGCCTCGCTATCGCATAACCCCACTACTACGTCATGGCATCAAGACGTCCAACTTTACCGTACACCCGTCTCGCTTTTGGCGTTGTCTTACCATCTTGTTGAATTCCAAGCGCTCTTTGTGCGATGGTTTTTTTTTTGTTTCTAATTCCGACCCTTGATACGCGTGCGTCTTCCTCCATGACCGCTTGCCTTGCACTGTGACTGGCTCGGCTGAGGGGTCAGGCGCAGCCATCCGTCAGCTTGCAGCTGCACCCCACGGCTCAGAGGCTGCCGCTCACCCACGCAATACCACGACCACCTGCACCAAACATGCTCCGGGGGCCATCTCAGCATGGCCTGGGGTTGTCGCTTAATACGTCCTCATTAGCTTTGCGAGGCCCTGGTGCTAACAGACTTCTGAGAGCCTTACTCTGGTACCCTCACCATGTCTCGCAGCCAGTATGTAACAAGACAAAATGCACGAAGCTTCGGCTCTACAAGCGCTCCCGCGTGGGCCAAACTTCATGTCCGAATCACCTGGAATCAAGAGTGCTCCATGTCGACATATTGGTTTTGCAGAGTATGCATTGATTGACCTTCATGAGCCACTGAGCCACTTTCGAGACTAGTATTATACGCTACCGATGCAGTTGTCTTGCCATGCCCTTGCATGCCAGAAACTCCATTTTAACTTCCTCCAACAAAAGAGATGGTGATTTGCAATGTTCTGGGTTCCGACAACCCCCAACGCCTTCGCTAACAAACGAACAAATAAATACTTGTGAAAAACGGAGAAGAGCAGCCTAGGAAATTATTGTCTTTAACACTCGACCTTTCTTTCAGATTGCTTTCGACTTTTCCTCAGACTCCTCCAGCTCCACTTTCCTGCCTTCGTCACACTTTGCAACTCTGTTGGGCTGCAAGTAGCCGAGTCGGGTCGCGGGATGTCGAGGTTGCTGGCGCAGTTGACTGAAGCTGACTCAAGAGATGTCGCAACCGATGCTGTTCGTCGGGTTTCGCAGTCATCCCCACTTTCCCATCTCCTGAGCTTCGATTGCGGCCTGGTGGGTAGAGGATCTTGCAGAGCGAGGAAGCCCGAGGCGAAGCATCCACCGTACGCCTTCAACACTTCCATTGACGCAGCTTTTCGGAGGGCCACAGTTTCTCTTCGAGACTCGGCATCTCCGTCGTCGGACTTAGCAAAGTCACCGTCGTATCGGTAGTATTGTTGTTCTGCTGTTTGACAAACACTGTCTATCTGTGTTCATTGTAAGATGAAAATGCTAAAGAGTCATCTTCGGGTTCGAAAACATACCTTTCTGTGGGTTGAGCTGTGTGACCGCAGGTTTTCCTCTGTGAGTTGGACTTGCTGGAAGCATGTGTCCCAGTTGGGCGAGTGTCCGAGGTTTTGGTACATGTCTGTTGGGGGGTTGGCTGAATGAGTGTGATGGATGGTTCTGTAATTGAACTGAGTATTCGTGTCGAGTCGACGTCGAAGCAATTACGAAGTGGCGGTAGTGGTAGTGATAATGGTAGTTGGAGTGGTGGTTGATGTCTTGGTGTTGTTCATCTGACTGGATGCAAACCTCAGGGCAACTAAGTGTTATATATCCATGGTGGACTTGACCCAGCCAGGGAACAGGATGATATCCACCAGATCATGCGCCATAGCGCTGCCCTCGCCGATTGATTCCAGGGATCAGGATCGTAATGGCGACCCAGAACGAGCTGCATGGCTGCGGCTGTACCGTTTCCGTCACCAATCGCGCTCTGATCAGATCAGCACTCGTTGCTTTTAGTTGCCGTCAACGCAAGGACCCCATGGCGGATCCTGGTGTGTTGGACTATGAGGCTGGCTGTCTAGACACGCGCCAGCTGTGCACTATCCAAGGATGTGGCGTCCACACATGGCTGGACCTATCACAACCTGCCTCTCTCACATAACTCAAGCTTCATCCCCTCCTGCAGAAAGTTATTCGCGCATGCACATCAGTTGTGTTTCGGGGCTTACATCAAACGCCTCAGCCGCGTCATCTGCCCGTCTGATAAGAGGTTGTATGCATGTAAACAGCCAGCCCTGGACACCTTACCAGAGCCTAGAACGCCGGTTAGCTACGTGTACACACGTGTTCTGATACGGTGTAGGAATGAGCATAGGTCTCTTTGAAAAGAAAGAATACTCTGTGAGCGTTCGATGCAGAAATTCCTTAGGGCTGAATCACACCGCATGCCTTTCATCATCGCGCGACGTGCGTGAGAGAGATCTACCCTGCCCCTCATCGCCCCGGAACTAATCAGCTCTCTAAAGTGCCAAGCGCGGCCTAATGGCAATTCGACAGCCGTCGCAAAAAGCAAGGAGCTCATTAGCGCAGCGCGCCCCATGCGCCGAACGATGGATTCACTACCTTGTTTGAATCACGACCCACGACCCTGCGATCAAGTAGAAGCTGAATGAAAGGATTGGTGCGATACCAAATCAGGCTACGATTCAGGAACACATCTCCGGGCCGCGCCCTGGCAAGCTCCACCGATCCATCTTCACAGAGCGGCTGACGATCACTGGACGTCTCCCTGGATCGCACGCTTTCAAGTGTTTTGCACCTCAATCATGTAGATGGGAATACCGTTTCCCTGGTCGTTCTGATCAAAGGTAAGAACTATTGCCGTGTTGATCATTTCCCGACTTTGAGTGTGTGAGCGAAATGCTACGTTCTCGGGGTCAGCGACAAGCTCAGCTTAGCCGGCGATGTACCCCTACACTAGCGTCTCCACTCGGTGCTTGGCGGCCTCTCAACTAAGGATGCTAGTACAATCGCTGAATTTACCGCATCTGTGACCCCAGGAACAGGTTAGACCCCAATGATCTCTTTGTCCGGGGAGCTGTAAACTCCATTACGCTACGAACCAGGTACGCCTTCCTCTTTGTGCAAACTTGGAACTAACTCAGCCCTGGGTAAATGGCAATCATACGGTAATGTTTGTAAGACCGAAACACCAGGACCAGTTTCACTTGAAGAGGGTATGGCCCAACAATGCAGCCAGAACTTGTTTCAGAACAGGGCGCGTGTCCATTGCTTGAAGGAAACCTCCATGCGTTACGCACTGCAACAGTGGCCCGATGTCGTCATCATGCGCATGACAAAGGAAATCCTCCGCGGTAGTATACAGGTGTGGCTCCTGTTGTTGCCTTCTGGGGAATCTAGTGTGAACCGCGATCCAATATACAGCTTCGCCGACGTTCAGGCATCATTTCCAAATCCTTACCCCGGCCTCGTGTCTCGTGGCTTCATTGACGAGGCGTTGCTATCGCAAGACTCGCTTTCGGGTTCTTGCCGGCCTTGGATTGAACTAAAATGGCCGATTCCTGTTGTAAATCCCATCAAGACCAACATCTCCATTCTGTATGACTCAAGGCCCTAGTCCGGGTCTCTCAGATCCGCGACGCACCCCTGATTTCCAGATCGGCGAGGAGATCTGTGGGATTTTACCCCGGCACAAATCTCGTAACCAGAGTAGCAGTCTATCTTTACCCGCAAAGCTGGTCACCGGTCAGATCGCCCGCTGCGTACGACGAATCGCGATCTATGTGTGACGTAGTGGACTCCAAGAAAACGGTCTGCCCATTTGCGGCAGGTGGAGATAAGGCGATCTGTACACTGCCCAGACATTTTTTGCGCATGCCGAAGTAGGATGGTGTGGAGCTACCAGGATCCACAACTTCCAGTCACACAAAAAGCACAACCCAGCACCGGGAAGGCCACTGCGACGAGTCGGTGAGTCTTCTTCCTTCATGTGGGTGAGGCTGTCTCACATAATTCGAGTTTAAAAATGCCGGTCGGGAAAAGAAAGGGTAACGCACGGTAAGCAGGCGCATTTACTCCCTGCAAATTTCACCGCTTGTTGTAGGGCAAAGATGTTACCACCGACTGATATCACCGTGTCAGTGGTGATTGCAAGCACCCAAAGCAACTTTGTGCATTCCATTGCACGTCATTAGCAGGTGACTCCAAAGAAGGGCAGATTACAGACAACGGGTCCAACAATATTATTCATGGACCCTCATACTTTAGGTGTCGAAGAGCACACCTGGACATCAGCCACTTCCAAATCAGGTATATCAACAATAACGTGGTCTAGAAAAAACACACACTCCATACATACTCTACAAACGCCCTGACCTGTTTCACACTCTTCTACTTTCTCATCTGCCGCCAGTTGTCAGCTCCCCGTCGTTTACACCGCCTCATTCATACCCAACGTACGTCAACAACGGCTCCTCCTAGCCGAGAGAAGCTCGGGGAGCAAAAAGCTTGACCTCGTCTCATCCTGCCCGACCATGGACTTCAGCTACGTCCTGGAGCCACTGGTCTCCATGCCGGCGGGAAATGTAGCTGAGGGTGTGTGGAATGTGAGAATAGTAATGCATTGTCACGGTCTCGATGGATGATGCGTGAATATCATCTTCGGAAACAGGTAAGAAAAGATGATTGAGTATTTTCTGGTGTCTGTGTTGTTGTTTGTTGCTTTGGTTAATAATGGGGTCCGCTTTCTGAATTGCTGTGGTCCTTGAGCACAGCCGCATGACATGGCGTGACATACTCCCCACGCGATGCGCAGAACATGAAGCGAGCGACGGGGAAGACGGAAAACGTCACACAACACACCACATCGCACCGGATTGCGATACAATGCAACACAATACAACCACTTTACATTTCGCTACGAGAAACCAACACTGGCATCAGGAAATATAACATCAAAATATATGGCCTTTGAGTAGAACCATAATCTGCCATGGCGAGGTTATCTGCGTGGTTGAGCCACCTTCCGGGACATACATCTTCTCGCATCGAACACATACGCGCTTTTTCACCCTCACCCTCCCTTTTTCCCGTTACGAAAGATCCTCAACAACAGCGGCAACAGCAACAGTAAAGCACAAAAAAGGGTCGCATTTACCCGAACTGGCGTTGTTTCGCTTTTTTTTACAAACCACGTAAGGGTTTTCGTCAAAAACAAACAAAAAAACGTCTTCGATCGCGAGAACTCAGGCAACATCGCGATATCCTCCTATGGGGTTTAACTTCTGCACCGCGTTTGTTTTTATTCCCCTTGCCATGCTCACACCCACACACGCAAGTAGCCTCAGCCTTACTTCTACCCACGCAAACATTCTCTGAGGAACATTTTAAAGTTACGCGCAACACATGGCAAGCGGCCGCTCAGGTGAGCTGGCCAGATGGGTTGAAAGATGCGGTGTGGTGCTCCAACCACTCTGCACCCACACCCGGCTGCCAAGCCGAGAAAGAAGGAAATTTCCATGTTTTGTTTTCGCTCTCGGAAAGGGAGGGATCTGGATGAAAGGGCCTAGACTTGTTAGTTTTGAGAGATGGACTGTGGAGATGTCAGTGTAGAACGATGTCTTGAGAGAGGAAGTGAGGCACCTTCCTCTCCATGGAGATGGTTATGGGCGCGATTCCATTGAAATCTCCTACAGGTAATCTTTGAAAAAGCCTACTTACTCAATGCCAGAGCCCCACTTCTCCATCCACTCTAATTTACTGTGTGTCTTCCTCCTATACCCAGAATAGCCCCATTCCCTACGGCCTTCCGTATTTACTTCGTTGTCGACTGACGGGTAGGTTACAGGCGGAGTTGGTGGTGTAGAAAGGAACACGCATAGATGGTGAAGTGTGGGAACTTCTGAATCGCCGTGACTGTCTTTACACATAGTTATCAACCCTTCCCCACCATCTGTCATCCTGGCACTGTGCACGCCCTAGCGGGCGAATATGTCGAGATGCTTCTGTACGTTTATGAAGTGGATGGTATTTCTATGCTAGAATGACTTGGGCGGGCTTCCACCCAGTTGCTTGCGTCCGCGAAACCTAGAAATCTGTGACGGCGAGGGTATCCGCGTGAATGGTTGTTGGCTGCAAACGAGGGTTTAGGGTAGCATGGGCAGGGTCTAATCCGCGATAAGCTGGTTGTGGGTAGTTAATTACGTAGTCCCAGTTTGACAATATATAGAGATGATGTTTGAACTCTATGCAACGCAACCTTCCTAGATTGCCATGGTACCAATGGCAGGAGTAACCGTAAAAGCCACTTACAAACTTTGTAATCGTCAAGCGTTGAGGCATAGGGTTCAGGTTTAGGTTACAAAAGGGTGGTGTTTTTTTTTTCACCAGCCACATAAGTGTCCCCAATGACACTGGAGTTTTCAGCCTTGCGCTGTCTACTGGCAGGACATTCAAGAGGCCATGCGTCGCAATCTAGATCGATATGGAGCTACTTTGGCCTGCCTAGGATTTCCACCACAGCACTGATTGGACTACTGCCAAAGCATTTCTGCCATTGAGATCCGGTCTCTGACCTCTGAGCATTACCGTCACGTCTATCCCTCTTCTTCTTCTTCTTCTTCTTCTTCTTCTTCTTCTTCTTCTTCTTCTTCTTCTTCTTCTTCTTCTTCTTCTTCTTCTTCTTCTTCTTCTTCTTCTTCTTCTCCTCCGTGGGACGTCCGAAACGCACGAGTATCAGTCTTGGGGCATCGGGACCGTTCACAGCTGTGAAACTACCGTTTCGATTTTGCGACGACATAGAGAGGTTCCTTTGGATAACAAGCCCGAGTGCCTCTTACCCTCGAGATCGATTCTATAACCCCACACCCCCACGCAAATGCCATGATCTACGAATATCGGGATCGTTCGTCGTACTAAAACTAGCATTGTGCATCTGAGGTTACGTAAAAGGAGATCTTGATTGTACGTCAGCACGCAGAGTGCTTCTTGTCATCGAGATCTATGTGACCACATACCTCAACACGATCGTCGTGATCTACGAATATCGGAATCGTTCGTCGTTGTGAAACATTCTTCTGCTTTTTGCAACTATTATACTAGCTGCGATGACGTTAGCTAATATAACAGTCGACCTAGATGTCGTTCCTATCGTTGATGCCTGGCTCTCTGACCACCTGCAAGAGTCGCCTGACAACTTGCAAACATCACTATCTTTCACGATTTTCAAGCGTTCGCCTTCTGTCGAGTTGACGTGAACAGGATGGCTCACCAAAGTACCTTCTCCGGTCGCAAGCTTTACTCAGATCGTTTGGTAAACGTCAGCCAACCAACTAAATGCCCGCCGAGTGTTGCCGTGAAGCAGAAGGTTATCTTAAGAGAATCTAGGCAGCGCAATTCCCTGTTCTGGATCCTGCGTCACAGCTGTGCAAGTGGGGGATAATTCAACGCGTGTACCTTCGCTATCCCTGTAAAGAAAGTCAGTGAATGAGATCCCTCACTCCCTGTGCCTTCTAAATCCATCACAACCAACCAGCCTAACTTCACTCATAATCTTTGAGGGATTATATTACGTTCAAGGTGCTGCGTTTCTTTTTTTCCCGCCTCTAGATTTGCTTGTTCCTCTCTAGCGCCTCAGTCCTAAGGTTCGAAACAATATTTGCTTTTGGCGCCCAAGAAGCCTCTTCCTGTTAAAAGAAATCTGTGTGCATGTGCCGAAGGCACTACAGTACAATCAACTGGTAGACGGTAGATCATTGCTTGATAGCTGTCCCCACCCCCCTGCATAACAGCCGCATGGCCATCCCGGCCCCGTTTGCAGGGCTGTATAGCCCCTGACCCTCCCTTTCACACTCGGCCATCCGCTCAAATTAAGCCTTTCTTCGCGGATCGATGCGTGTGAACAGTCTCCATGCAACCCTCACGTCTTCGGAGAGTTGAGTAGCGGGCGGTTAGGGAGAAGGAAGAACAACGAGAAGCATGGTGCGCAAGTGTGTGTGTGTGTGTGTGTGTGTGTGTGTGTGTGTGTGTGTGTTGGTATGCATACGTGGCATACAGGGTGTCTGTGATCACATATCGTCTTTGATCATGATCTCATATGGCGTTTTTGTGGTACACCAAAGTTCATCGTGACGCGTGTTTGCGTCCGATCGTGAGCCTGCATCGGAAACATGCAGCAAACGAGATACTCCTGTCTATGCCATCGAAATCTTTCCCAGATCATTAGCTTTGACCGATATGGAGGGATGAATGAGCTAGAATGGTGTCGTACAGACTGCGTCATCACCATTTTCCGTTCTGGTGTCGCGGTGAGGATGACGTATGTGGGAGCATTGGAAAGGAATAGGGCCAGTATGATGAAGAATTGTTGTTTATCACATTCCGACCACAAATTCCTGATCTCTGGCTATCTACCAAGTCTTTCGTATAAACCGGATGCCTTCCTACCTAATCATCTCAAATCACCCCTATTCCGTGTCCTGATTCCATTCATCGTTCTCGTTATCATTTTCTCATGACGCCTCGGGTCTGGCTTCTTGCTGCATGCGGTGACCAGTCCTTCATTATCAGCATGTCTATTCCGGCCCCAATATCCTCCATAGATGGAAATATCCTGTCGATGATGTTTTGAAGTTTGCCGATAGGCTCATTTAGCAGTTCACGTTCTTCCAATAACGCCTACAATTCTTTCAGTTTTGCATCTTGTTCCTTGTCCTTTTCATTGAACATCTCGATAACCTCTGCTCTCAGCAGGTGCGCGTCGTGGTGAAATTTGCCCACAAGCTTTTGCGACTTGGTCTGAAGTGCATGGCTCTTGAGTTTTATCCCATCGGTGCGCTTCTTTCTGTGTTCGTATAATTCCGCGAGGTTATCTTTGTGAGTTTCGAGCTCTTCTTTAGATCAGGTGTTGCTTTCTCGGGTGAGAAGGACATTATCCATGCTAAAGTGCTATTTGCGAAAAACATATTGGAGGCGGAGCTTATTTATGTCATGACCGATGACTGGAAATCTGCTCGCTCATGGGAGATAGAACTCATGGTGAGGTACACATGGTCACTAGCAAACTAAACACAAGCTTTGGTAAGGCTCTGGTTAGAAAGTGATCGTACCTATTTCTACCCTTTTCTAACCCGACGGCACCACTGTTGTTTCTGTCCTACTCTCAGTCATAAATAAAGCGTAGCAAGTCCTCAGCGTCATCTCCGTCGATACTCAATCTCTCAATCACTCCTTCAAGAGCGTCATCCTTTTCCCTGTGCTTTGACTTCACATACTGAAGCAATTGAAGCATTTTTTTTCTTTAGCTTTGCATGATCCCACACTGCCACTAGCTTCACCTTCTTGTCAATAAGAACTTGCCTGCTTTCAACGTCGTGGCGACCAGGGTATATCGACATGTCCGGCAAATTTGCACGCTTGCTTGTCAGGCCAAGCTTTTCCTTCTCCAACCCTTGACCAGTCCAATCCTTAATCAGCCCAATCCTTTTGCTTGCCGACTTTCTTGTCGAAGTCGTTGATGTAATTCTTTTGAGTCTGAGTCTGAGTTTCTAGACTCTTGTTATGTTTCTCTAGATCTTCCTGGACCACAAGCGCAATGTTGACCACATCTTCTCCCCTTTGCGGCTGCGGCTACTGCTGGACCGGCAATACACGTTCTTTGATCACTTCACAAGTCCAATGGTCCTTCCTTGGGCTCTATATTCTCGTGGCGTATCACAGCATATTGCTCCTCTAGTCTCTCGAATACGTTCCTTACTGTGTCGTAACTTGATACAAGACTGGCATAATTGGTAGGTTGAGCTTTTCTGTAAGTATTGCCATGTCTGCAATTTTTATTCTCATTGCAGCTGAGATGATGTATGCCGCACTGATTTGCGAGGGAAGGGGATGATGATGATGATGAAACTGACGTTTGTTTGAACGCACGGAATCAAGCATCCGACAAAGGCTTATGAACCAGGGGCCAACACATGTCTTTACGCCTGGTGTGAGCCTGAGGGATAATTTCGTAGCAGACAAACAGTTCCAAAAGCCCAGACTTATGCTCTTGCTAATGAAAGGGGACTAAATCTCATACAAGTGCACGGCAAACTGCTCCTCAGAAGACAGTACCGTAAATATCAGTATATGATCATGTACTGTATAAGAATAGATATATGTGCTAGCTTTCTAGGCTTTGATGGTATGTCAGCTCTTTTGGAGTGACCAGAATTATGATCAAGCCATGCAAATTCGTACGTTGAGTCATCCAAACCCCTATGCCTGGTATCTAAAATCGAGCTCGCGGTCAGTATACATCCTTCCCACTGGCATGATATACCTGCTTGGAGTTTTATACCCTATCTCTTCTCTCCGCTTTGGTAAATAGCTCTAAAAACTCACCATTTACACCACGCAAAACCCAAACAACCAGCGTTTCCAAGGTACCGTAATACGGTACGTTTGAGGCTATCGTGAGGTACGTACGGTTGTATATACGATAGATTCAAATACGGTTCGTAATCGTAGTACGCTCGCTCGGGCCATGTACGAGTCGTACTTATACCCGTTTGGGTAATCCGAGGCCGCGGGGTAGTGAATTGAGGCTGCTGTTGACGCTGCGGGAGCCCCGGAGACAGCGATTTCAACCCACGTCGTCGCCGTAATCCTCACTGTTGCCGCTGTTGCCAGCAGCGAGGCTGCTGCTGTTATCCACGCTGCCGTTGTCCACGCTGCCACCGCCGCCCAGATCCAAGCTCTTGACATGAAGCTCTAGCCTCAAAAAGTCGCTGTCGACGACGTCGTTGCGCAGCCAAGTCTTCTGGAGCTGTAGAGCCTCTATTGTAGCCGCGCTGAGGCGGTTGCGATCTTTGCCTTTATTTTGGCAATAAGCGACGGCAACAACAGCTACAACACCAGACAATCGTTTGTATAGACTTTTTTTTGGCCTCACGCGCAATACCTAGCTCACCTAGCCAAAATCCGATAACTCCGGGCCGTATACCGTACTACGACTCCTTCATCGTCACCATGTACGACTACGGTACGGGCCAATGAGAGGCCTTGTACGTACGGCTTGCCTACGTCGTACAATCGTACTGTACCCAACCGTACTACGGGACGATGGACACGCTGCAAACAACCCAAACTCCATGCATGGCCCAGTGTATATTATGGCGCCGCGTTACTGTGGTAGATCTGACAGGAGAAAGCAAAATGGCACAACCGGTGATATCGATAGACGCCATTAGTATGAGGGGCAGAAACCGCGCTTGGTAGCGATAGGAAAGGTAAGCCCCGATCGCATACACGATTGCGCCCCAAATGTTCACCGGAATGACAAGATATTGTGCATTGCGCGTATGAGTACTTCACGGAAATATTGGATGAAGTGTTAGCATACCTGCTTCGTAGAGAAATTGAAGCCATTCCTAATGATGATAGGTAAAAATGTGCCGAATCCATACAAGATCGTTACAATCACGATCTGAAAGAACCCGTGAACTCAGCTCGATATCTTTCGCTGCTTCTCTGATATCCATTTTTCCATAATGACCGGAACCCTCAGAATCCGAGTACGCCTGTGTACGGTGCGCACGCTGACGCATCAGTGCTTTCTCGTCGTCGTTTAGGGAATAGGCTGTTTCGAAGGACTTGGGACCAGAAAGATGCAGCAGAACGCCCATACTACCGTGATGATGCTTTCAATCACATAAAGCCGGGAGTGATGTCAGCTTAAAGCACGGCAAAGGCCATCATAGGCTTGAGCCTTACCATCTCTACCCGCTCCACCCCGCTTAGACTGGTGGATGAGTTGGGTTGGGTTGTGGTTGGGGTCACCTAATCGAACCCGAACCCAATCTAGCCTACACCACGCTAGTTTAAATCCAACCTAAGTCAACCTAAGGATCGTGCGACACTAACCCGACCCAACCCAACCATGGGTATACCGAACCCATTCGCCAACGTAACCCCGTTATTCCGTTCATGTGCAAGATTCCAAAAGCGACGAGTCCTCCGAAGGTTCCTGACGGCGCTGAGGTGATAAATGGATATGTGTCGCAGGCCAAGCGCTGTCGGGAACTTTATTACCAATAACGCAGTGCGATGACCTTTATATGAACTCAGCTCAGATGCTACAATCAATACAACATACACTCTCTCCTTATTATTCTGCCTACAATACACGCACTTAACCGTGCGACAATATGCGATGCGGATCCCCAACTCTTCTCATGCATACCAGTTACATAAAAATAACGTCATGGCTGGGAACAGGCAGCCTTCGAAAAACCCCAGAGAGATGCGCGCAGTGACGAGGCCGACGAAGTTCTGTACGAAATCAGTACAAAGGTATGTTACATCCCAGGAGAAAGTAATGGTGGGGATACCGCGATTGAATTGCAGGCGTTTGACGAGTAGAGAAGTGGGAAACTGGCTGGAGTTAGGTGCCTCGTGTAACAATGATGCATAATCCAATACTTACTTCAGCTAAGATGTGGAATATGTAGAAAACCGATACCACAGCATGCTATTTTGTTAGTGTGCCATCAGGCCTGCGCATGCCATCTCGCGACGCACATTGACTTCATTGCCTTTCAGGCCAATACCCGCAGACATACCCTGCGTGGCTGCAAAACCGATGTTCCCATAATCAAGATAGCTGATCAGTAACAAAATTATCACGACTGGTGCAACGAAGCAGTCCAGCTTGTGCCTCAGCACATCTTCCTTTCTTTTGTTTTCTAGAATCTCGGAACCGCTCTTTTGTGCAATATACTCGCGTGGAAATTACTCGTGCTTTTCATCAGTTATCGAATGCTTCAGCTCGTCGTTGGCCGAGTCAGATGTCGCCATTGCGGAAGAGTTTGGGAGGCGGGAACGCCGTTGAATTCCCAAGAAGACTTCAAGGGTGCTGCACTACATGCCAGATATCTTCTAATATCGTAACTGCGCTATTTACAGGGAGCCGCATTCCCGAGATGCTGAGAGCCTTCCTGCGTTCACTA
>LR132724.1:0-18419 GCA_900634815.1 Paradendryphiella salina | reverse complement strand
CGAGGTCGAGGATGTATCGTACCATTGTTTGCTCTTCAGGCGCAGTGAGCTTATGTTGGGCATGGCGAGTGTTGAGGCGTTGCGTAATTTCGTTGTATCGGCGAGACAATGTTGCATGAGATACGTTAAAGGCCCACTACTGGGCTACCGGTACAACGCTTATTAGTATAGACGCCTGTGCATTGGCTATAACGTGTTCCACCACTCACCAGCCATCACCACTCACCAGCCACTCTCACCAAACCTATCGCGACGCTCAATACAACGACAATAATGCCACAACAACAACGCCCTCCACAGATCTATCGTGAAGGCAGACTAAGTCTTGCTATAGATTCATTTCAGAAAAAACGCGTTTCTACACCTACTCGCGCTGCTACGCTATATACTGTTCCTCGCACGACGCTGAGCTGAACTGAGCATTCATTTGAGATTTGAGATTTTCCGGCGAAGCAAGGCTAGATAAGCCCCTGCACTCACCGTATCCCCAGGTTTAACCAGGACTTTTTCGATGGTGGGGGGGTCTGACGTCTTCGTCGTCGTCGGGGATATCGCGTCCTCTGGTGTTGTAACGGCGATTTCTAATTTCATGGCTTCGAGGATGACAAGCTGTATCACAACAAAAACATTAGCCAAAACGGCCCACCCTTGACAGTACCCAGCAACACATTTTTGTTTTGGAGAAATAGAAAAGAGGGAGAGAGATTACTCACCACCGTTGCACCACCCACCTCATCCCCCTCCTTGACTTCCACCTTCCACACATTAGCATCCACGGGCGCCTCAACACCGACAATATGGTCGTCTTTTAGCAGCATCTCCACCGACGCTTCATCGACCCTGCTCCCCTCCTTCTCGCGTCTCCAGCGCTCGAGGCTCTCATTCTCCATGCTAACCATGTGCTCCTGCGCCTGCGCCTGGCGCTCCCTAATCTTCGCCACCTCGTCGCTCGTGCTCTGCAGCAGGCGATTATGCGCCTCCATGTCGAACTCGGCCTGCTCAAATGCCCACGTATACGTGCCCTTGCGGAACTGCGCCAGCAAATCATCGAGTTCGGCCTCCGTTACCTGGTAAAAGGTCAGAATGTCAAAGTCGCAGAAAATCCATGGTTGGCGTGTTGTGTCGAAGCCTGGTTTGACGGCGTAGTAATCCCAGCAAGGGACTGTGCGGCCCGTCATCATATACCCGCCAGGCGAATCAACTGGATAGATGGAGAAACAGCTTCCAGCCCAGCCGACGGTGCCTTCGGGCGTGAAAACACGACTTGGATTCATTTTGGGGGAAGAGATGCGTTGGCGCGGGTCGACAGGGAGGGCGACGGTGTTGCCGCAGAAGAAACCGACGACGACGGCCATGAATTGGCCGGTTAGGTAGATTTGCTTGAGTTGCTCCGGGGACAGGGCGTTGTTTTGCGCTACAAAGGAGAGGTTGTCGGGCAGGTAGGGGGCGTGCGGGCGTTGGTTCGTCATGTAGCGCTGCGTTGCTTCGTCTTGGAGTGCCGACTCAAAGGAGATGGGGAGCTTGAAGATGCGCGTCGGCACTTTTGTGCGCGTTAGGTCGCCGAGCTGCGATTCGAGGATTTGCAGGTGTGCGATTAAAGTGGTGCGGGGGAGCTGCGTGCCGTTGTAATGCAGGAGGAGTGTGGTGCAGCATCCGACTGTGTTGAATAGGTTCGATTTGATGACCTCGGGAGTCGATTCTGAGAGCATAGCATTTTCCAGAGCGGTAACGCGGCAGCGGTGGTTGAGGTCAAAGTTTTCGTTGCCGTATTCAATCAGAATGTGGTCGTCTCCGCCTTGCCGATATCGAACTCGGGGAGTCTTTGCATCGCCCGCCTTTTCCCACAATACGGCATTCCCAATATTATCCACATGGAAATTAGGATGCGCACCCTGCAACTTATCGATACCCTCGAATGCGCCCCCATTATTGATAGCCTGCTCAACCGAGTCGAGAAAGCGATCATTCCACTCTCTCTTCTTCAATGCATCGTCAAGCCCAACGCGGACATATCTAACAGTGTTACCGGCCTTGATCTGTCCCAATTTCCACCAGTCTGCTTTGACAATCGTCGTACTGCTTGTGAAGCCACCAAAGTTTGGGCAGTCGACAGGAAAGATACACGGGTCGTCTCCCGTCCAGTTCAATGTGCCCAGGGGATACCCGTACTCAATCAAGTTACTAGGATGAGCACCGCCTTCGCCACCGTCCTTGCGCGCCCATTTCGGGACGGGACCAATTAGGCGAATACCACTTCGCGAGGCATTGTGAGATACCTTCCATTCAGTCTTGTAGATCTCCTCGATGAACTCAGCATCAAAGTAGCCCTCATCGTGCGGACCGACCATAGCCGTTATCTCCCAGCTCGACTTATAGACTGGACGCAGATGTTCCGGAAGAGAGATACTTCTGAAATTCTCTGGAAGCTTATCCGTTATCTGCAGCAAGTCACTCGGAGCAAGCGCGCGGCCCTGGTAACCCCCGATAGCAACGAGTGGAGACGTCGATTTAGAGCCAAGGTACTCTGCGACCGACGGGAATCCACCATAGATGGCCAGATAAGAGCGGCAGCCACCACCGAACGTCTTACCAACCTTGAGCCTTTGCCCAACTTCAACCTTTACACTCGTCCACATGGGGAACTCCTTGCCATCCAAACTAGCTTCCATGGGTGCACCGCATAGAGCTACGATGGCAGGTCCGACGAATCGTAGCTCCGGTCCACTCAGAGTAAGTTCCAAGGCTTCTTTTGACCGATGATTTCCAACGAGCATGTTCGCTATCTGAAACGCTATAGGATCCATTGGTCCAGAGTGAGGTACCCCTTTGCCGACCGTTGGTCGTCCCGGAAGGTCCTGGATAAGCGTGTATGCACCCGCAGATATGATATCGATAGCATGCGGCGTATACTGGAAGTCTTTGAGGAAGCTGGTCAGGGTGTTGCCTTGTCTGAAGCGAACATCGTCCATAATTTTGGCGAGGAACTCGAGATTGGTTGGCGGACCGCTTATCGAAGACTGCGTAAGGAGCTCCTTGATCAACACGATTGCCTCGTCCCTGGACTGCGAGTGAACCATGGCTTTTGCTATTAGGGGGTCGTAGTTGGGAGTGATACGAACTCCAGTAAACACCCAGGTATCGATGCGGCCCCCAGGTACATCCTTCCACTCCACCTTTTGCAGCAAACCAGGCGAAGGCGCATAATCCCTGAGTGGATTCTCAGCATAAACGCGAGCCTCAATCGCCGACCCAGTAGGTCCTTGAGGTTGCATACCTTTCAGCATCTTCCCATCAAAGCCGTGTTTGCCAGAAAGTTGTGCATCTGCCTGTTTCAACATGAGCTCTACCAGGTCGACATTATAGCACAGCTCCGTAATGCCATGCTCGACTTGAAGTCTCGTATTCATTTCGAGAAAGAAAAAGTCACCCGACTGGTCATCAACTAGATACTCAATCGTTCCCGCAGAACCATACATGATCGATTCGGCAAGGCGTACAGCTGCGTCACCCAGCTTCCTCCGCAGCTCGGGATGGCGCTCCACAAACGGGCTCGGACACTCCTCAATGACCTTTTGATGGCGTCTCTGGATCGAGCATTCGCGCTCGCCGAAATGTATAGCTTGGCCCTGTCCATTGCCGAAGACCTGGACTTCAATGTGGTGGCTAGCAGGGTAAAAGGCCTCGATGAAGACACCAGGATTCTTGAATAGCGTCTTGCCTCGAGACTGCACCATGCGAAACCCATCGCGCACCTCTTCGACCTTGCTACAGGTGATGAGGCCCATGCCCCCGCCGCCTCCTGTAGCCTTGAGCATGACGGGGAAGCCGATTTGTTCCGCTTCTTTGGTGGCAGCCTCTTCATCTTCAACTAGTCCTTTAGTGCCGGGTACAATGGGGACATTTGCTTTTTCCGCAAGGTCTCTTGCTGTATGCTTGACGCCAAAGGCTTCGATGGCTTCGGGTGAAGGCCCTACCCACGCGATTCCAGCATCGCTTACCAGGCGCGCAAAATGCGCGTTCTCAGAGAGAAACCCATAGCCCGGGATGATGGCGTCTATGCCTCTCTCCTTTGCTATCTGCAGAACGACTTCCTCATCGGTGTACGCGGTCGCATTGCTGCCTGGCAGCAAAACCGCCTCATCGGCATCGCGAACATGCTGCGAAGCTACATCAGCTTCCGAGTAAATCGCAATGGTTTTGATGTTGAGTTTTCGAGCCGTCTTGCAGATGCGAACCTGCAGAGTGTGATGTTAGTGCTATCGATAAAACACAAACAACGGAAAGTTTCCGCGCTCCACATACCGCGATCTCACCGCGATTCGCAATAAGCAGCGTTTTCAGTTTCTCCATTGTAGACAACTAAGGGAATCGAGCAAGGTAGTTTCTGCCCTCCGCTTCGCATGGTCGCGCGAATGCGACGACTTAATGAGACCCATGGTTGGAGGCTGTGCCGACGGTACCTATCTCTCCAACAACCCCACTCTCTTCCGCCAGTCCCCCTGTGTCACCACGACCTCATCCCCCCGCAGTCGTGGGAGCGAGGTCATTGCGATTGGTGCTCTGGTAGACGCGTACTCTGTTTTGGAGGGGTATTGGCGGGTGCTAGCGACGTCACCATTGCGGTTTAGGAGGGCGGGGTCGATAACAAGCATTGGGGGGCATGACGCTACGCGTGCAGCGCGTGTGATAGCTTTGTGGAGTAAGGTTGGAGACGGTTTGCGGATATCGGCGAGTTTTTAGTTCAAAGTTACCTGATCACACTTGATATCTTCCATTCGACTACTCACATTGAATATTGGTAGAGTTAAGTACGGAAATCTCACGATGCCAATGATCAAGCACCCCGTCAAGATCAACGTTGATCTCGGTGAGGGATACGGCAACTTCAAATGTGGACCTGACGATGAACTGATTCCTCTCATCGATCATGCAAACATAGCTTGCGGTTTCCATGCCGGGTAAGTATATCGGGGTGAATTATCCGATACCCACTAACACGCCCAGTGATCCTTTGATCATGCACCAAACAGTCCTTGCCTGCAAAAAGCACAACATAGCAGTCGGCGCCCACCCCGGCCTTCCTGATATCCAAGGTTTCGGGCGCCGCGAGATCAAAATGTCGCCAGAAGAATTGACCGCTGCTGTACGGTACCAGGTTGGAGCACTGAAAGCTTTCTTAGACGCGGAAAACGTCCCGTTGCACCACGTCAAGCCGCATGGGGTACTCTATGGGATGATGTACAGAGACAAGGAGGTGTGCCGAGCAGTTTACGCCGGAGTACCAAAAGGGACGACTGTATTTGGGCTTGCGGGGACTCTGCATGAAGAAACCGCGAAAGAAATGGGATTGCCTTTTGTGGCGGAATTATATGGCGATGTCAAGTACAACAAAGATAAGACGCTTGTGATTGATAGGAAGAAGAAGTATGCCGTCCCTTTAGCGAGTCTTGCACTGTAGTGCTAATCTCTCCAGGCCATGGTACCCAGATGAGACGAAAAAACATGTTCAAAGCCAAGTCGAGAACGCGACGGTAAGGGCAGTCACAGGCGAGGAGTTGCAGCTGCCGATAGGCGACTATGAGGTTTCCTTGTGCTGCCACTCCGACTCGCCCGGGGCTGTGGATATAGTCAAAGCAGCGCGGGAAATTGTCGATCAGTTCAACGGCAAACATTTCGCAAAGTCGTGAAGGGGGGTTGGGATTCCACATTAGGAGCCCAAACCATGTAGTCGCCCGTCGATACAAGCATCATCTGTTGTTGCTATTCTCTTCACAAAATTTGGTATCATTTTCAAATGCCACCCAACGGCAAATCTACAGAAACACAAAAGAATATGCTAGACGCCAGCGTATGCAGGTCGAAATGGAAACTCTAATGGCCATGGGAATGTGCGTGGCCTATCTGCGTGACGAGCGGAAGTAGCATGCCCAACATTACAATGCTGATATCGCTCTTGGACATGGCGGTGTTTCCGGGGTAGGCGTCCATGTAGCCGTTCGCGGTGGGGTCTTCATGTACATGCTGCGAGGCTGTTGCTTCGGTCATGGAGTGCATGGCGACGTATCTGCTGCGTGTTAGTCAAGGCGGAGTACAAAAAAAGGCTGCAGACGTACAAAAAGGTTCCGCCAGAGAAGCACAACACCCAGCCAGTTGCCCATGTCAGCCCCTGATCGCCTCCCAGATGATTGCGTCCAAACATGTGTACAATGGCCCAGGTAGCCAGCGCACCGGCTGGGGCTGCCAGACTAAAGAAGGCGAGATGGGTTCGTGCCTTGCGTTTGGACAGGCCCTGCTTCAGGAGCACAGACGTCAGACCAAAGGCAGCAGGTGCTTTGTGGAGCATGATGGCGAAGAAGATGACCAGAGACAATGATGTGGACTCCGCGGTAGACGAAGCCCCCAATGCGATACCATCGGCACAGGCGTGGACTACGAGACCAATAGTGGCTGCTGGCGTCTTCTTGGTCGGTGGTGGGGGTAGACCCGGTGTTGCTAGCGGTGTCACAGCAGCACTCTGCATGCCCATGCCATTCAAACTCAGCGAAGAAGAGTTATGGGGACCACGGGCCAGGTTGGACAGGGAGATGTGCATGGGTTGGTATTTCGGCTTTGCAGAGGCCAGGGCTTCTGGGAGATGCTCGACCAAGAACATGAGAATGTAGCCCAGGATCAGCGCGACTCCGATGTAGGCATGCGGGCTGGGTCCATCGTCGTGCCCAGCCTCAACATGGCCATGAGTCACGTCGTTGTCGTCGTCCTCGGGAGCGTGCACACGAGTATGTCCTTCCTTGTGGCCCTCGGTCGAATCATCGTCTCCACCCTTTTGTGGGTGTGGGTCCTCAGTCGGTGTCTCCTTGTCCTTGTGCTGCTTCATCTTGTTCAATTGCGCTTCAATTGCCGTCTTGTCGCTGCTCATATCAACGCCACCCGGCGGCTTGATGTCTCCTGTACCGAGTGTCTCTGTTTCGACCTGATCTGCTCGCTTCCACGTCGGAAACTTGGGTGGGAGCGGGATTCCTTGCTGCAGGTCGGTCAAGGATGGAATAGCGGGCTGAGCCAGGCTCCGGGTACTGTGCGAATGCGCCTTGGCTCCCGCGCTGTACATGGTCTCGATGCCCTCGGGGATGATGACGATTAGCGACGTGCCCACCAGCACGCCGGTGCCAAGTAAGGTGATGATGCGCAGTTGGCGCGTGGAGAGGTTGAAGGAGAGGGGGAGGATGCCGGCAAGGAACGAGCTGGTCGTGTCAGCATATTAACACAGTGACAGCGCCGCCGGAGAGACGCACGCAATGCCCATGACGGTGCTCAGTGCGAGCAGCATAAACAGTCCGTCCCACATGTCGACGTGGTGGTGAGTACTGTGGTATCCCCAGAAGGGCGGGTGAGAAAGAAAAGATGCGCCTGCTATGCAACAAGAAAGGTGGGAACGACAGTGGCTTCAATCGACGCTATCCATGCCTCTCGCAATCGGCCGTCGCAGGGTAGATGGGCTGCGGTGGGCGGTGGGCGGTGGGGATGGTTGTTGTGGACCTAGCCGCAACTTTGTCGAGACTTGCTCTGTGCAGGGGCGAGACGGCGTAGGGCTGAACTAGACGACGCGTCTCCCGGCGCGCTAGAGCCCCTTCACTTTGCGCGCGGCCGGCCGACGTGTTGAACAACTACTGGGTGTGCAACCGCCCTCACCACGATAGTACTGCAAACATGAAGCTCGATCTGGACGATTGTAAGTATCCACTGACGCGCCAGTAGCCCGCGTGCCTTGTGCTAATGGCGGTAGGGGTCACCAACTCCAACGAGTGCTTTCACATCAACCTCTACCGCACAACCAACCAAAGCGGCCCCGAGCGCATCCTCGACGAGTCTTTCCACCCCAGCTACACATACACCGTCATCGACGAGAATGAAACCATTGCCGGGTACAAGAACCCCAGCATCGAGCTGGACTTTCGCGCAAGCGACCTGGAGCCAAAGCTGAAGATCTCCTTCGACCAGGAACTCGACCTCAACAAGATTTCCCCAGACCTGCACCAGATCGACTTGTCGCCAGAACTCTTCCGCGAGCACCTTCCCGAGTCCATCAACAACGCCATCACCGCCACCTCTGCACACTGGAAGCCGCCTGGCCAGCTGGCTCATACCTTTACGCTGTATGGAAAGCAGTACGAGATATGGAGGGCATCCATGACAGACCCCGCGGCTAGGCGCATCTGGACCAACATGAAGATTTTGGTCCTGCTGTTCATCGAGGGCGCGACGACAGAGGGCTTGGATGATGAAGAGACTTTGGACCGCTGGACACTATATCTGATGTATGACGTGACTCCCATCGCCGACAAGGCCCTGTCACCCTACACCCTCGCCGGTTTCTCCACGACATATCGCTCTTGGATCTTCCCTACCTTTGAGATTGCGCGCGCCACCAAGCAGCTACCCTCGCCCGCCGAAAGCAGCAACGGGCATTCTGGAAAGTATACCCCACCCCGTCTAAACCAGGATCCCCACACTTTCCTCTTCACCGACAAGCTCGATCTCCTCCAAACGCCATCGAGAGAACGCATCTCGCAGTTCCTCATCATTCCTCCATACCAGGGCCAGTCGCTTGGAAGCCGGCTGTACGACCTCATATTCCACAATCTCGTAACCAAACCCTTCATCTACGAAATCCCCGTCGAAGATCCGAGCGAAGCATTCGACGCCATGCGGGATTACAGCGACATTACCTACCTCCGCACTTTGCCCGCCTTCCAGGAATTGTCCATCTCCTCCAGTCTCTCTCCGGAATCGATGAGAAAGGATGCGCCCATCCCGCGGGATCAGATCCTTGGAAATGGAAAGGATCTCGAGGCACTCCGGAAAGAAACCAAGATTGTGAGCCGTCAGTTCTACCGCATGGTCGAGCTTCATTTGCTATCGACCATTCCTCCAAATCACCGCAGTCGGGCACGAATCACACGCAAAGCAAAATCCAGCAACGAAAATGACCGCCGATATTATTTCTGGCGTTTGGCGCTCAAGCACCGCATCTACAGTCAAAACGCTGATACATTAGATCAGATGGAAGACAGCGCTGAGAGGGTCGAGAAACTGGAGTCTGCCGTCGACAGTCAGCAAGAGGAGTTTGAGGAGCGCTTAGAAGGGCTGGAGAAGCGTCAGAGCCTGGCATCCGACGAGACAAGCGCCGCGTCAGCTGGGGCGAGAAGCAAGAGGAAGCGGGCGGTAGTGGTCGAGGATGATGAGGATGACGAGTGGGAAGACATGGAGGAGGCCTCTGTCGCTAGCTCCAAGAGGATGAGGTCGTAACAGTGGGATTCGGTGTTGAGGTGTTTGATGAAGCCTACCGTAGCAATAGCTTATGCGGTATACCCATTGATGAGTCTTTTACCCAATTTAGTCTTGAGCATGGCAGCTTCTTATGCAAGTCCGGCGATTGCATGCTAATCTCCGCGCGGGGCAGCCTACCGGTACCCCACGCCCAAATTTTGGGACAAACGAACATTTACTTTCCCAACGTCACAACCCGTAATATCTACAAGTATTGTAACCACCAAAGAGCCCCTTTCGCAATGACAGACCGACAATACAACCTCACCGTCCTTATCTCAGGCAACGGCTCCAACCTACAAGCCCTCATCGACGCCTGCGCATCCGGCGCGCTACCAAACACGCGTATAACACACGTTATATCAAAGTAAGGAGAAAAAAACCCCCGCCCTTCTCCACATCATACGACACTGACCATCTGTTCCAGCCGCAAAGCAGCATACGGCCTCGAACGCGCCTCCAAAGCCTCAATACCGACAACATACCATAACCTCGTCCCGTATAAGAAGCAGCACCCTTCATCCCTCGAAACCGCACGTTCGCAATATGACGGCGATCTCGCCAAAATCATCCTCGACTCGAGTCCGCGCCCGGACCTCATCGTCTGCGCGGGCTGGATGCACATTGTGACACCGTCCTTTCTGACGCCCATGGCGAGCGCGCACATCAAGATTATCAACTTGCATCCCGCACTCCCCGGCGAGTTTGCCGGCGCAAGCGCGATTGAGCGCGCGTGGAAGGCGGGCAGGGAACAAGGGCTCAAGAGGACAGGCGTCATGATTCATGAGGTTATTGCCGAGGTGGATGCGGGCGAGGCTGTCTTGACGCGAGAGGTCGAGTTGAAAGAGGGGGAGGCACTGGAGGAGTTGGAGGAGAGGATTCATGGGGTGGAGCACAAGGCCATTGTTGAGGGGACGAGGGTTACATTAGAGAGGATTGCGGGGAAGAAGTGATGGAGGAGGTGGAGGTGGGTAGGAGAGAGAGGGAATGTGATACCCCCAAAATATTATGTGTTTCGATTAACTTTTTGGTGGCGAGGGAAAGGGGTTGTTGCTATTACTGACTATTGGAGACGGGGGTTTAACTTGGTGAATGAATGCTATTTTCCTTGTCGAACTCCTTTCACCCTTTAGTCAAGTGGCTCAACTATGGCTAACATGGGAAACCTCTAACCTTTTATCCCGTCCATCACACATACCTCTTCCCTCCCTTCCACCCCCTACCCACAAGACGCTCCATTTCACTCTCAATTCTGCCCCACCTTCTTCTTACCCGCACTCTCTGTACTGTTCCCTCTTGTTGTGTGGAGGCTTGTGATTCCCATTCTTCTTTCCACCGTCTACGGCTAATTTACGCCTATATCGTCGTCGTCATCAAAGGGACCCTGAGCTTGTGACGAATACGGTTGCCATTTAATATTCGAAGCTCATAAAGGAATACTCCATTGGCTCACGCGCATCTTGCCCGAGCCAGAAGAAATAGCGTTTGGCATGTGACTAACACAAGCTCCTTAGGGCAGGAACGACTTCTACACCTCACACCTCGCCTTCTCCAAAAAAAACACTCGGAACATGCCTTCACTCGATCCCGTGAAGCAGTCGATTGGGATGCACATCCTCGCCCTAGGCGTCCCTGCTCTCGCGGCGTACACTATCGTGGGCCAACTTGCATCTTGCCCTCACCTTCACCCTCACAATCACTTTCTGGTTTTGTGTCGTGAGCTTGCCGGGAAGTTCTACTTCAATTAGTTCTTCGACACAACCCTTTCTGCCCTGTTCCTACCCAGCTTTCTACCTCGCTTCTTGAGTATAGCAAACAAATCTACAATGGCGGCTATTCCCCCGATGGAGAGTCAAGACATTACGGTCGGCAACGCGTTTGAGCAGACCATAGGTAGAGAGTACAGATAGAAAATGTGGCGTGCATTGTTGCTAAGCGGTATGCAGATATCTACGATCGTGCACGCACGATGAATAGCAAGCGACAGCCGACTGAAGCAATGCTTCGGTAATGTATGCGCGACATAGTTCTCGTGTTGAAGAATCGCGGACGCCAATGGTATTTCTTCGGGGCGTGTCGTGTCAGATGCTAGCGAAGACTCCTCAAACCACCACCAACGTAGATATTGTCATCGAGAATTCTTCCAACGCATTGCCGGACCCGCATGTCTGGCTCGCTGATGAGCCGTTCTTCTGGAGCCGGAGATACTCATGATACGTCTGGGCTACAACGCTGGAAGAAGATGAGGACGAAGAGAACATCATATATCAATGTCGCTATTTCGTCGATATTTACATCAACGTTGCCGGATGGGGCACCTTCCCCCACTTGGACACAACTCGCGATGCACTGGTGCAGTTACCAAGTGGCTTTGAGCTGTCGCTGCCGCGGAACGAGCTATTAAAGCTCAAATTGGCGGGCTGGGCTGAGAAGTCCCGCCGCGAAGGTCCAAAGAAGCACAATGACGTGTTGGACATACTTAGATTGTGACTAGTCATGTATGTTGAAGGGGAAATTCTAGACCTAGATAGTATGACCGACGACATGAAAGAGGGCTCGAGGTTATGGCTACAGGAAATGACTGGTGATGTCGAGTGGCGATAGATTGGGGTTCTGCTATAGTTACAATGCATGGGATGCAGATGGTGCTCGTAACCTATCGTTCGGGGTGGGTGTATGGTGCGGTCGTCAGAAGTGACTTGTAGGCCAGCCTACTATGCGCTCTGTGGTTTGTGCTGTGTTTTAGCTCGTCTCTGGTAGTAGGAAGAATGGTATGAAGCTTAAGTATCGGATTTGATCGTCGCTGTTGTTCTGAAGAAATGGACTAGTAAGTATAGAGCAGCACGCTGTTTAAATACTCCTAAGGCAAGTGACTCGAGCCACCATACAGCCACCCAGGACAGATAGACGAGTGGAAAAAAACATACAGCAGCGGGGATTCTCTAGTGGTCACCCATCTAACTACTAATCTGCCGGTACACTGCTTGTATATGGCTGAGCGGATGGGAAGCCTAGTTCACCCTCGCGATCCGTCAAAACTCGCGGTTCCGGGATGGGGTCAATTAACTGAGGTTCGTCCTCGGTTAACGTCGGTCTTCGCGTGCCGACCGACTTCGCGTAACGACCGACCCCGCTTTGAACACCAGACTAACCACCAACTTCGACAGATCGTAATCCAGCCAATATGGGGTCAATCAATAAGGCGATTAAAGCAATGGAATCGCGGGAGCTTGGATATAATATTCCGGCCTCAAGATACGCTACCAAGGACAATGTAGACCAAGTAACGCTGCGCCGAAGATGGAGGGGTGTCCAGGCTCCAAAGGAGACCAAGAACATTGCACAACAAAACCTCAAACCACAACAAGAACTAGGGCTTGTGGAATATATCAAAGAGCTCACTGACCTTGGGATCCCACCTACAAGAGATATGATACAAAATTTCGGCAGTGCAGTGGCTGAGAAGGACCTATCTGAGAGCTGGGTGCAGCGCTTCCTCAACCTACACCGCGACCATCTCACGTCACGTTGGTCAATGGGATTAGACCGCAACCGCCACCAGGCTGATACTTTAGACAAGTACGACGCGTATTTTGATCTCCTGCACTTAAAAATGGACGAGCATAAGAAAGAGCAGCGTCTCTCATACAATATGGATGAGAAGGGCTTCATGATAGGAGTAGAAGGCAGGTCAAAGATATGGTTCAGAAAGGACGTTTTTCTTCATAGAGGCATCAAAGAAGCCCTCTAAGACGGCAACAGAGAGTGGATTACTACTCTTTGTACAGTCTGTGCTGATGGGACTACGCTGCCTCCAGCTCTGATCTATGAGGCGATGGATGATAATATACGGGACAACTGGGTGGAAGATATACAGCCCGGTAAACACCAAGTTTATGTCGCCTCATCTCCCACTGGTTGGACGAATAATCGGCTAGGATTAGCATGGGTGAAGGACGTATTTGATGCCAATACTAAGGCCAAAGCTCGGAGGAAATGGCGACTTCTCATCACTGACGGCCATGGTAGTCGCATTACGCGCGAATTTATCGACTACTGCATCAAGAATCGCATATTTCTGGCCATACTACCTGCCCATTCTACCCACCAAGTTCAGTCACTTGATGTAGTCATGTTCAGGCCTCTCTCAGCTGCCTATTCGTCTGAACTTCGACAGTAGCAGTATCGATCACTAGGGCTTCTTCCAGTAAAGAAAGCTGACTTCTTTCCACTATTCTGGTCAGCCTAAATTTCCTCCTTTACTGAGAAGAATATACTCTCCTCATTTGAAGCTACTGGCATCTGGCCTATGGACCGAAGCGTTGTTACAAAGAAGTTTCAGCCTTTTACCCCACCTCAAGAGAGTAGGGATACAGCCTCATCTCATCTCTCTCCAAGTGATTGGCAACGTATGGAACGATTGCTGAAGGATACAGTGAAGAAGGGTACTGATGAAACAGTCAAGAAGCTTGAAGCGTCGTTCCACCGCGCCTCTACTCAAACCAAGCTTCNTACAGCTTCAAGTGTAGCCCCAAGTGCTGCACCACCACCACCTTCACACGTGACCCGTTTGGGCCGCAACACCAAGCTTCCAGCGAAGTTCAGGTAGTACAATTTTTTTTTGTATGGGTCTATTTAGTTAAATGCCAGAATGTTAGCTGTATACAACGTTGTGGTGTGGCTCTACAGCTTCAAATTTGGTGACGTGGTGATGTTGGTGGTCGGTCGTTACGCGCAGTCGGTCGTTACGCGCAGTCGGTCGTTACGCGCAGTCGGTCGTTACGCGCAGTCGGTCGGCACACGAAGACCGACGTTATGCCTTTTCAATCTCGCGCAACCTCAACACCATCATGATCATCACGCTGTCGCTTGCACAACTCATCGCACCCGGATATGCTCCGCGGTCCGCATGCCATCACAGGTGCCGCTGCCTCCTTCGTCGCATGATAGTTGCTTTACTCGGTCTCATTGTATCAGATCCTACTCCAAGACACGCCCACAAAAGCTTTCATCTGATCCTTTTACTCCTTTTGCGGGACGTCAGTTCCAGCTCGCTCACCACCATACATGACACATTGCTACTGATCATTGCATGTTTCGTGTCAGCAAGCTTCGTGGGTGGGTGTCGGCATGCTCCGTCTACAGGAGACGCAGCCCTGGGCTCACCCTCCCACATCCCGACGTTTTTGTTTTATCGATTTACCTAAAATATCCATCACTGACCCAGTCCCCGTTGGCTGTGTCTGGAAGCAAGAAACGGAAGAAACTGCTGCGAGCTGATTGGATGACTTATTCGCGCACCATTAGATGAAAAGTCACCTCAGCCCTACGCCTACACCTGTCTTCTCATCAAGCAGGAGTGGGTGCCCACTTCATGATACGCTCAGCCATTCAGCCCACCAGCAGCATGAATACAAAACTTCCATGTAATTTCTTTGCCCTTCTGCTGTCCATCTTGGGCTGATCCAGGTCCCGATAGAAGCATAGAGTTGTTTCATGAAACATGATGGTTCTTCGCTGACAAGGCACTGTGCACTCTACGCATCGGGCCACATGCAGCTCGCCTCGCCTACCGCAACCTCTCACCTCTCAACTTGGAGTGACAGGGTGGGGTTCAGCGATTCCTCCGCATGAACCCTGACACCGCCTGGGCGGAAGCGTTGGGGCACGCGCCGCGGATGTACGATGCTGCGCCGCAGAACTTTCGCATGGTGTCAGCTCCTACGTAGACTGATAGAGCGGGCGCGTTTCGACTTATGCAGGCTGCTCGTCAAAGCAGGCCCGCAATCGAAGCTTTACAGACGCCTTGCTGCAACCGGGCCATTGCGTTCCACCCAAAATAGCACCCGTCCCCTCGTCGGCAGAAGTACCCCAGAAAGACGGTTGCTAGCCAAGCAGATCTTGCAAGGGATATTCATCGTCAAAGGTCGCAACGACGGGCACAAGCGATCGTTCGACGTTGCGCGCATCTGCACAAGTCCTTGCCCTATGTCGCCCTCAAAGAATGGCGACAGACGTGGCGAGCAAGCGCCGACACGCCGACGCCATTAGCGCCCTCTGCCGAAAGTAAACGCATGTGCTGCAACAGCCAGAAGCGCGCATCGCCGACTGTTGTCAAAGCACTCGGTGATACTATCGCAGAGCAATGTATGTGTGGCGTATTTGTTCTGATGTGTAAAGCATCGTGAAGTCTCTCCTGAGAAGCAGCCAACCCTTCCGCGCGCTGCACTGCCACGGGCACCGCATTTCTGCATCCAGGTACGCTGAGACGGGTCTCGGACCAATGTCCGAGTTATGCACTTCTCTTACAGCACGATGGATCGTTGATGGTGGGGTGAGTTGGGCTTAAGGCATGCATGATGCAAGCGACGACTCCAGATTCTATTTACGCGTTCGACAGACAGAGAGCAAGGTTGGACGGCACAACAGCTCTCAGATGGCGAGCAGATGCGCGTTTCACGTTGCATACAAAGTTACCCCTGAGAATGCTGCACTAGGCTGGTAGCGCTGGGGTCCCTGCAGGCTGCAGCGCCGTCGCGACGATCTCCCTTAGGACCATCTGGCGCTTGACGCGTCGCCCGTTCAGGCCTTCAAAGGAGTATAGCAACGCCAATGAGGTCGTCATCAACAGTCCGGGGGATCCGCCGAGCAAACAGCGAGACTATCTGCTGCAGTGGAAATCCTCTTGTAACAAAGCGGGCTGCAGCCATGGGAATGAGTGCCTGCATGTGCCAAGGCAGTCTCCTAGTGTCCTCTTGAAACCCGTGAAACAGACCACGGATGCTGCTCTTCTAAACAAGTCATCCGTCTCCGCCTGGGAAATTGGACGATCAATGTCTTCCTGACGGCCTAAGACCCGAGCTTGTACCCATCTGTATATCGTCAAAAGCTTCTCGAACGCTTCCATTTCGCGCGCACTCGCCTCCCCTTCCGTAGTAAAGTAACAACACTGCTCTTCCCGCCCAACACGGCCCGTGAACCCCCAATCTCCGGCATGATACTGGCTTCTGCGCGCAAACTTGGATAACATGGAGACCGACGAGAATCAACTATACCAATTCAGCACTCCTCAGCAGAGCAACTCCTGCAAACGCCCGCGCCGCAGTCTACAAAGCTCCATGCCCTTGAGTAGCGTCACCGAGAGCGTAACCTCGTCGCCCCGTCACTCAGGGCAGAACCAATTCGCACCGCAGCTTTTTGACCACATCAATGCACTGAAGCACCTCGACGACCAGCAGATACTACAGCTACTGTCCGCTGCGCGAAATGGAGGTAGGTTGAGTCGCATCTGTGGTAGCGCGCCCTATGCTCACGCGTCACCAGATGGCATGCGTCGTTCAGGCGCCGACAGGTCGTCCATGTCGACCGTTGGAAGCCGTGCGTCGTCTTACCTGAGCGTGCCGTCCAGCAGAGTACCCAGCATGCTCTCGGATCCACGTTCGTCCATCGCGTCCACCGACTCGTCCTTCACCCACTATAGTGCTGCCTCTTCGCGTCTATCGACTGCATCCTCCCGTTTTTCCACAATCTCTACTGCCTCGACGCCTGCGCCCAAAAACTTTGCGTGTACATTTTGCGACAAAGCACTCAAGTCAAAGCCATACTGGAAGTCGCACGAGGAAGAGTTCCATGAGCAGAGGCTTACATGGAGATGCCCCGACTGCGAGCAGATATTTCACGCAGGAAAACGCTTCCGTGAGCACCACACAAAGTTACATGTACGTCCAGTGAGAAGCCAGCACAAGACCCATTGGCTAACATTCAGTAGGGCTGCGAACATTGCAAGCAACCAAGAGAAAGCGGGCAACCAACAAGTAGGAAAGCTTCGCCATGTGTCAAGAAGTACGAGATTGTCATGCATGACAAGGATGCATGGGGCTGTGGTTTCTGTGCTTCTCTTCTGACCACTTGGGAAGAGCGATGCGAGCACATTGCACTTCACTTCGAAGAGAAGGGATCATCCAAATGGAACTTCACTAACGTCGTCCTTGGTCTGCTGAAGCAGCCAGAGGTGTCGAGAGCGTGGAATCAGATGATGGTAGATCGATATGGAGACGAACAAAACTGGCCATCTTTAGCCTGGGAGTCTAAGAAGTGCAACCGTCTACGGTACAAGCTCGAAACAAAATGGGATACGCGCGTATTTGACACCGACAAGTTGGTGCAGGATACTTTCGACTTGGCGGAGATTGAGGCTAAAGACGTCGAGTCGAACAATGAAGCCACCCCTGAGGTCTCCGAGCCCACCGACAGCAGTCAAGGCGAAATGGTCGAGTTCAAGCTGGAGGCATCCGACTTGACGTCTGACTTTGGGACTGATCACCGTCTCCAGAGCTCCCATGGTCTTTCGCAAGAGCATATGATGATGGACATTGACCCTGTAGAGCCTACGCAGTCAATGCACCATCAAGACGTGCCACAACCGCAATGGCCTGTTACTACAGATATGTCTCACAACAGTATGAGCGCGGCGACCGGCATGGATGGATTCAATGCTTTTGACACAAGCATGACGTCGATACCAACCGACTTCTCGCAACCCATGGCGCAGAGTTTCCAACCACAACCGCAAGGCTGGCCAAATGCAGGCTTTGCGTCGACTCCAGACCTGCTTAACTACCAGCAACCAGCGCCATACATGGACTTCCAGCAGCCCAAGGAGATTGTCCCCGTACCGACTTCGCAGTACGCCAACTTTGCACACTACCCACGGCAAAGCCTTCCACCAAACTTCCTCCAACAACAGCAACAACCGCAAGCTCCTAGTACGCCGACATCGCGGCGCTACGTTCCAAGGCTGATTAACATTTCCAATAACTCGAGCCATCGAGGTGTCCAAATGGACCAGCCACCGCCCCCACCGCCCAAAGACGAGCACCAACAAAACCGCTTCTCACGGTTGATAATGAGGCGCCGTCCCAGCAACATTTCGCATCATAGCATGGTATCACACCGTGACATGGGAGGTACATGGGGCGACGAGCTAACCTGGGGTTAAACCTGGCAGACCAATCTATAAGATCATCTCATCAAACTTGGCCACTACCGGCTGGTCCGGCACCCGGCACTTCCACCCTCCTTAGAAAGAATCAAAC
>LR132723.1:0-13226 GCA_900634815.1 Paradendryphiella salina | reverse complement strand
GCCTGACGTGATATTTATGAAGGATCCTAGCCAGATCTTGAAACCAGAGCTCGTACTTGTATAGGGAATCTGCCCTGTGGCGGAGTCGGTCCTTCCCCTTGCCGTGATGTGATTTCAGCTCATCTTTGTGACGACGGAGGAAGCGCGTCACCCAACGTTCTGAGGCAGGCTTCCTAGCAATAGACGTGCAGAAATTCTGTACCATACGCCTAGAAGGTGGCAAGCCCTCCTCTGTCAATCGTCTGATGTGGGTCATAAGCTCCAACTCCTGTTGTTGAGATAGATGTTGTTGCTCGATTGATTTGGCTCTATATGAGCTGCATTTGCCTTAGTGTCGGCGGGCGAGCGTGTGTCGTGATACACTAAACTGCGCGGCAACTTTTGTATATGATGATCGTGCATTCGATGGCTGCGATTCTAAAAATTCAATCGCTGCATCGATTGGATCCATATTGGGTGAGATATCGCGTGTTGAAGTTATGGGTAAAATGTTTGTTGATGTGGTGGGGTGAGCATTACGCGTCCACGAGCATTACGCGTCCGTGCTCGGTACCCTTGGATCAAATGGCAGAAGGGAGAGAGAGTGTGGTATCATAGAAGAGGACAGGCAACTATTAAGGTCCAGGCCCTAGGCCTAACCGTTTCTTCTAATGTACGAGCCTGCTACAATGTATTTCTTCCTCTTTCCAGTATCACTCCAAACGTGAGGGCCTTTCGACACCCTTGCACAGTGGGCCAACACCCATGCTGAGGCCGCGGGCACAACACGCATTCGATTGGTAGGCAATGTGCCGTACGCGTCTAAGCCTTTGAGTGATAGACAAAGTATCCTCATTCGCTGGCCAGATCTCCATCAGTACCTAAGCGATGACCCCGCATGTCTTCTTAATCTCATGCCGCCGCTGCTCATGCACGTTACGTGGATTGCATGCGCTTCCTTGGTGTAGTAGATACGTTCCGGGAATTGACAAAGTCGCGTCGTCGAACCGCTACCACTGGCATTCCTGTGCGCCAACCATGATATTCGCATTTTCTATTTCTGCAATTTGCATCGCTAATGTCTCATAATCCAGTCTGGAAATGTCTCGCTGATGGTCCAAAAAGGTATGGCTTCGGCGATCGGTGCTAAGGCAAGTTCCGCAGGGGTTTCGGAAGTCAAGTGGGGAGGTAACTGTGGATGTTTCTCCTTGCCGTATTTAGCCACCATGCGTTACTTATTCAGCATATCATATAGCGGTCCGGGCGGCACATCAATGCGAAACCCAACATAAGCAACAGTACCTAGGTACCTTTCTCTGAAGATGATCGAGCACGAAGCATCGGCATTTTCAGCATTGAACTTGGGAAGTATCAACGACGCGTCGCCCATGCCATTCCTTTGACTGCTACTCCAAGCACCGGCTCACCTGGAATGGGCTTGAGCAGAATCAATCATGGAAACACCGCTATCAGGATCGACTCCCACCCATACCCAACCTCTCGCATTGATCTTTGGAGTTTCGAAACGTCGTCTTTGCAGGCGTAAAGCGGGAGCCTGTGCAGTCACGTCGCAGTTGTATCGTGCCGTAAGATAGTAGTCGACGATGGAAAAAGCAATTATCACCGAGGGGCTGGCGCAAGTCCAAATGGACCGTTCAGGCACATTGGAAACATGCCTTGCTTATGCTCACTGTGCAAATCTGTCCTGAGACGAACGCTCAAGGCTGACGGTGGCAATACACCACACTGATACACTCTGGCGATTGTACCAGCGGTTGCAGATTGTATGGCATACGCTACAACCATAGAGGAGGAAAAAAAAGCAGCATTCATGGGGGGAGGAGAGGGATACAAGATGGACGTCTGCGACGCAGTGAAGCAGATGTATCGTGAGCAGGCACTTTCCACTCTTTTGCGATCAATTGATCCAAGTCGCCTGGTATTGCCGTCGACTTGGCCTCACATGTGCTGCAACCATGGACCTTACTACTAATCTTCAGCCAGTGGCCTATGCCGTGGCCTATTCTACATTCTTTTTTGGGACAATGTCTCTCTTTCTTCGATTCTACTGTCGTTACATTGTTCCGCGAACATGGGGATGGGACGACTACATCGCTGTAGCCATTTTAGTGAGCAACTCCAGAGCCTCTACTATGCCTCCACATGGCTGACATTCTCCTGAAGGTTTTTAGTCTTGCGCAACAAGGTGTGCTGCAAATGTTTCTCTACTGGGGCTGTGGACTGTAAGAATCATGAGTCTACTCCGTATCGCATGCTGTACTGATTATTCTTCTAGCCACATGGAAGTCTTGGACGACCACCACCAACTCAAAATTGTCCAGGTGAGGATACAAGACCAGTGCCTCATATATATCTCTAACAAAACTATAGTGGATGTTTATCGAGGAAGTACTGTACTACTCCGTACATTGGGTGATTAAATCCGCCTTTCTTGTCTTTTACCTCAGACTATCGCCTGACAATGACATCTTCCGATCTGCCGTGTTTGTTGGAGTGGGCTTGAACACCATTGTTTGGATAAGCAGCATGTAAGCCTCTCTCCCATTCTCTCCCAGCTATCTTCTTTTCCGGACATGTCTAACACGTAATCAGGGTCTTGGCCTTCCTTCAATGTATGCCATTCGATGAGATTCTACACCCAGGCACGTATCCCGACGCCAGGTGCATCAACAAGCTCATTCTTCTCGTCGGACCCTGTGTACTGGTAAGCATCTCCATCCCTCTGCTTTCCGCTCAGCATCTTCAAGCCACCGATCTAACACACACCACAGAACATCGTCGTTGACCTCTACATCCTCATCCTCCCAATCTCCACAATCTGGAACCTGAACATTTGTATGCGGCGCAAACTCGCCGTCCTCAGTGTCATCGCCTTCGGCAGCATCTCCGTCATCATCGCATGCGTGCGCATCCCGCCGCTCCTCTCCCTCGCTTCTTCTACCGACAAATCCTGGGTCATGGGCCACATGATCATCGTCGCTTCGCTAGAAATTCAATTCGCCATCATCGCCGTCAACCTACCCAGTCTTAAAGCACTCTGGACACGCTACACAGCCGGCGGTCCTCCGCCAATCAACAGAAACACCAGCTTGAAGCGCAAAGAATACAGACTCTCGACCATCAGCGAGGATGATGACGGCAGTGCCTTTGCCGAGACTGAGCTCGAGCGCGGAACAAGACCGAGTAAGAGGACATCGAGTAAGAGAGCGACGGCTGTTAGGCATTCGCACTGGGAACGCGACTTGACAAGTTTAGCGTCAGAAGAGGAATGTGCCATTAGCGACATGGCCGTTGTGATGCCGTTGCAGTGGGTGAAGAAGGACGTCCAGACCATACGCGTAGGTAGGGGTCACCTCGTCCGCAGCATGATGAGCATGGAGCGCGTCGAAGACATCTTCCCCGTTGGCCATTTTCTGCGCACGTACAATCCAAGGAGGAACGCTGAGTCTGTTGTGCCGTCGCTTTTTCTTGGTGGTTGAAACAAAAAAAAATTGCTTTGTTTTGAGAAAGCGTTGTTCATGGCGCTATCGCTATCCCCAAGTATTCGGTTCCCAGCTTGATTAGCACACGACATAATGAGGTGATACATGTATAGATAGGTTGGAGAGAAATGACACATATTACCATAGGACACTAAGAATTAGAGTACTAAGACCGGTCGCCATCTAACGTATATCTATAATTAGTGATTTAGTCCACCTACATCCCGAAAATGGTTAAGTTTTATTTTCTTTCATTTTCAAAAACGAATAGTCTTTATTTATAATAGTGATACTAGGTTAATAACATAAATAGTACTATCCCAGAGTCACTCTTATAAAAGACCCAACGTCCTAGCTTTAGATGTCCAGGTCTGGCTGTTGAGAATAACCCATCGACGCCAGAGACAGAGATGGTATCCTTTACGCCGTCTGAACTGCCCGTCAGTTCCGCGAGCAGATAATACACAGTTAGTGATACGTAATCTGTAATCAACAACCATGATACCCATTGCCCCTCTACGAGCACGTTGGGCTCGTAGTTGGGCTAACTGCAGCATTCGACGGATTCGTCTGTCCGCAGCCCGCTAGCACACCGCCAATCGTATCATCAATCGCCGAATTGTACGAAGCACCACAGTTCGCATCGCTGGACACCGTATTAGCAAGAAATCCCCACCAAACCCCTCTTCTCCCAGGACAACGTACCTCGATCCACCGCTAGCATTGTTGAACCACGAGCACACATCATGCGAGAAGCAATCCTGAGTATATGCGTTGCCGATTGAGGCACCCGAGCAGCCTCCTCCGCAGCGGCCGTTACAGCTATAACTATAAAGTAGGTTAGGTACTGCATCGAGTGATATATATGGGAGGGTGGACTGCGTACTCTCCACCCGTTACACTGTTTGTGCCAAAGTTGCTGCCGACAACGCCGGTCCAGCGGCAGGACTGGCCGGCTGCGTTGGTCCATGATGCTGTTGCCGTGGCGCCAACCTTGAGACAAGATATTGCGCGTTTGTCCAAGACGTAAGACGAGACCGGGATGGCCAAGAGAGCAGTGAGGCTAAGGCTGAGGAGATGCATGTTGGGTGGTGGGTTGGAAGAAAGTGGATGGTCAGCGTTGGCGGTGATGGTACTGCTGAGGGTACTGGAGAGGCTGTTTAAATGCTACGCGTACGAGGTATACAGTGGGAACATCGGAGATTAACCCTCGGCTTGAACCCCTCATTTATACCGCTTCAAGACTTTAAACGTCTATAGCAGGGATAGGCTAAGGTATGAAGAAACGATTAGGGTCGCAACATACCATGTGATGGTGCAATAATAGGGTAACCGAGGCTTATAGTGATTGGTCGCGTGCCTTGTTTCTACCAACTTCCTAGTTAGCGCAGTTGTAATAACAAGTATTGTTAATTCCACGTGAAGTTGTACATTTAGTGTTTGCGTTATGTACGAAGCAACGGACCGGCCTCATGCTCTCTTGGGAATTCAGCAGGTTTTTCGAGTGTTGCTGGTATTGCCGTCCTTGTGAATTAGGCTGATTAGCACATGACAGAACAATACAAGATATATATGATATAATGTTGAGAACTAACACATACGACCATAGGATCTTGAGAGCAAGGCTTCCCGTTCGCTCAGCCCTATTTAAGCAAGATACCGGCGGATTAGTAGTTAGGTGGGTGACCACTAGCGAATCCCCGCTGTTGTATGTTTTTGCCCTAGCTCGAGAGTTGGGCGAAAAACCGAAGTCTTTTCTTGTGGCCCATGTGAGTTTCTATGCGTGAGGCCAGTCAACAGAGCTATGGTGTTGTTTATCACACGGCCTACTCTTCATTGGCACCCTCCTCCAATCCTCGATATCGTCTGGGAATCGTTCCTGTAGCATGGCCTTGACACGCTTGAGACAATACCGTTTGAGGTAGCGGGCCAGGTCCGGCCTTCCATGGCTGCGTGGGATTTTCTGAACAGCGAGTGACATAGCTCCACTGTCGTGCTTGTCGTTCCCAACCCTGTCCACACGTCTTGGACCACTGGCGTGATCAAGCGCACCAATTCCAGCTGTCGAAAATGAGAATTGAGTATCTCGAAGAAGTCTTTGGCAGCCCGAATTCCGCCACCTGAGTACCAATTAGCTTCGAAGATGACAGCCTAATCGTATGGATCGTACTTGATGTGAATGATGTATGGCAGGTAGCCAAGTAGCGCCATGACTTAGGTATTGCCTAGCAAAATTTGACTATAGTCCCTGTAGATTAGATGGTTGAGCAAGTGATGGCCGTGGCAAAGAGCTAGAAAATTTCTGGTTTTTTTAGAAGTGGCCGAGCCGTGAGCGTGCTTGAGGTGAAGGGTGAAGAGTAGCTGACACGATACTTGCGCCAAGAATGCGGCGCAGGAAGACCCTCGGTTGAGAGCAGAGTAGAGAAAGTAGGTGGCTCGCCCAATGGCGCCATGAAGTGTTCTTCCATCATCGGTGGTATGGATTATGGTCGCTTTCCGTACAGTGTCATACTAGGTATTTGCGTCGCCTACATCTTTATTGATAGCCCTCACTAGTTGGGTATGGTGAAGAGCAGAGTTCCTGATTGTGTACGCATAGGGCAGACTGTATGATGTGAGACAAAGGTGAGAGTTGGAAATCTACCCAGTTAGAGCATGTTTTAGCCAATCTAGCTGTGACGATGGCAGAGCGTTGGTGTTTTTGTGGTTCGACAGCATTCGTCATCCCGCTTGGTTGGCCAGAGCTTAGCTCCCCACCAACGCCGTGCCTAACTTCACGTCTAGACGATCGCTCCGGAATCATACCACGACCGCCGAAACATTCGAATCTTTTATACCAACTGCCTCCTCGCACAAGCACCCAAATCGCCTTGTCCCTGTATCCAAGCCTAGCGCATTATGACGGATCCAGAATCTGCCCCGCACCTGGAAAGCGACCCCGCGGCTGCGACAGACGCGAGCAGAACGCGTGACCAGAACGCCGACGACAGCAAACCGCGCGACAGCAGCGGCTGGGACGGGAAGTTGCGAGTAGACCGAATGACTCTCACAGACGAGCCCAGAGATCCTCATGCGCAGGTGGTGAGCGATGCAGAAGTATCAGACGATGAAGCGCCGCCTCCAGAACAATTGGCTGCGGACGAAGACTTGCTGGACGACGTTCCGGACGACGAAGACGATATTGAGCTAGTGCACTGCAAAGTCTCTGACATGTTGTCATTACGGCTGGAGAGGTTCAAGCAGATGAAGGTATGACAGCCTGCTTTGATTCTGTTTGGGTTTGCTAACGTCGCAGCGCCTCTGCCTTCGCCAAAATCGCATAGAAACCATTGCCATACCGGAAGATGCCGCATCGACCCTCAGCGAGATTGACCTCTATGACAATCTGATTGCGCACATCAAAGGTCTCGATGCCTTTACTGAACTCACCTCGCTCGACCTCTCCTTTAACAAGATCAAGCACATCAAGCGACTAAGCCACATGACGAAGCTCAAGGACCTGTATTTTGTGCAGAACAAGATTGGCACGATAGAAAACCTGCAAGGCTTGACGAACCTGCGACAGATTGAACTGGGCGCGAATAGGGTCCGGGAGATTCAAGGCTTGGAGACGCTGACGGGTTTGGAGGAGTTATGGCTGGGCAAGAACAAGATTACCGAGATCAAGGGCTTGGACACGCTTACCAACTTGAAGATCTTGAGCATACAGTCGAATCGGTTGCGATCGATTACGGGGTTGGAAAAGCTCGTCAATCTAGAAGAGCTGCACATCTCCCACAACCTCCTCACCGACATATCGGGCCTGGAGAACAACGTCCGCCTGAATGTCATCGACATTAGCGCGAACCCAATCGAGCATCTCACCGGCCTGAAGCGTCTCAAACATCTCACCGAGTTTTGGGCAAGCAACTGCAAGCTGAGCGACTTCAACGAAGTCGAGCGAGAGCTAAGAGATAAGGAAGAGCTAGAGACTGTGTACTTTGAAGGGAACCCTCTGCAACGGTCGCAGCCAGCCTTGTACCGGAACAAGGTCCGATTAGCGCTACCGCAGGTGGTGCAGATCGATGCCAGTAAGTCGCATTCTCCCACCCCAGAGTGCTCACATGATTAACACTGTAATAGCATTCGTGAAGCAAGTATAGTATATGCACTGCTAGGGGATAGAGTGCAACATGTTTTCACCAATGGCAACTGGGAATATACGATGATCGGTCGCAAGTACTAAGATAGTTGTGGATCGCAGAGTTCAGGCATTTACATGGCGCAGGCGTTTCGGAGACAATTATAGCATAGTGCAACGGTGGTGATACCCAATGGATACATGGTATTGTTAACTCGGCTTGTTGCCTACAATTCTGATTATCTTTGGCTGACATTGAGAATATTACAGTTCAATCTTCTATTATGGTATGCGCGCGGACAACCGTCTCGCTACGTCTATCGCTTCGTTGGGTATCATAAACCAAGATGTCTCTTACCTCCTACCCCACATGTAACAGCACTATATAGGCACCTTGTTGGCCGTACAGCACAATCGTACCTGCCCCCACCCCACTGATTCCAATCGCATTTCATAATTCGGGTTCACCACGGCCCCATCCGGCATCATCTGGTCCGTGTAACGAAGATCTCAATACATGTGTATCAATAAGCACTGCGTCAGCGCCGCAAAGAAGACGGCAATCATGTGTCCCAGGTTAAACCACCGAAGCACATGCAGACTCCAGTAGATAGAATTTCTTCGGCCCCCTAATCTTTTCGAAGACACCAGGATGAAAGCTTTTACAAGACACAAGATGGGGTTGTAGATCAGTTGCTGCACCATGTTCCATTTGTCGGCTTCGACCTGGCGACCAGACTTACCCAATCGAACTTCTTGATTGGAAATCGTTGCCATAGCCGCAGTCCAACAAGTGTACTAACAGCGGCGAACAGAATCGAAGTAGCAACTATAAGATGTCGACTGACGATAAGGCGCGGGGTCGTTAGCCATGTTATTCTCAGCCTTGTGCCGTCAGTCCAGTCGCGTCAATCAGTCAGCGATGTCCCGTAGTACGTGAGGGCCACGCTAAGCCGGCTAGCCGCTAGCGTGTGGTTACGGGGCTTGTGTTTACCGTCCGAGCGCAGGTCCAAACAATCGATATCCGACCCTCGCAACACGACCACGACGACTTGGACGCGCTCGTGCTCTTGGCTGTGACGGAGCAGGCTTTGTTGATATTCTTCTTTCGCTAGACACGGGTATAGCCATCGCGCAATGGAGACGGCAAACGAGAACGCCGTAAGTAAGATTAGAGTCGTCCCCTGGCGCAGGTCTAACAGCACGGCCGTTGTAGGCTATCACGAAACGTTCAGGAATCAAACCGCCATCCACCTTCTCCCATATCACATCATCGCCGCCCCGCGCCCTCGGCGAATTGCATGACTCTGGCACCAACGCGCGCAGCGCAATGCCGATACCCACAGCGAAACATAAGCCCTCCGGCTGTACATTGCCCCTCCCCATACTCATAGAGCCGGACAGGCCGCTGACTATATCAGTACCGGAGCCTGCCTTCAAGCAACGGAGGACGTTGACTGAGCCAGCCGCCGAAGCCCCTTCGCGACGGCTACCCGCGCCGACCAAGATCACCAATGGCGTCAAGACCGCGACCGCCGCCCGAGGCATGGCGGCGTCTACATCGCGCACAATCTCGAAACCGACAGTGAAAAATCCGTCTGCGTCTACATATGGTGCCAGCGTCGGTGCTGCCCCCAGAGCCAGCACAAATCCAAGGCCAAAGTCAGCGTATGGCCATGGTAGCTATGGTAGCCATGCTAGAAGCAAATCTTACCAACAGGGCGGACGCCCAGCGACGGCAATGATGCATCGAGGAGATGATGACGACAGTGAGCAAGCAGAGCGCAAAGGTGTGCAACCATTTCCTATCTCTACAAACCCCTCCGCCAGTGTGAGAGTCCTAAAGGGCATGTATGATTCAATCCCACGGCAGCGAACTACCTCCTTGAGTATATCACAACGACGAGTTGCTCGTCTGTCAGATCCCCGAACAGTCTCATCCCCTTCTACCTTTCGTTCCGTCACTCCGGTCATTGAAGAGCCCTCCGATACCGACTGCGACGCCATCTGCTCAGGAGTCGGGGCCCCCACATTGGGCGCATCGAAGGCAGATGGGCGTGACAGTCGAGTTGGACGTGGAATGACTTCTGACAACGGGACGAATCCTTTTGTCAAGCCAAAGTTGCCCTCATCACAGCTCCCGCAGCCGACGCCGACACCTGTGCGGCAGGTGCAGGTAGAGCAGTCTCCATGTCGGCCATTGTCCACTACCCCAAGAAGATCAGCGCCACCGCCATATTTAAATCGCTTTACTAACGATCGTTGCCCAGATTTCTACAACGAACGAATGGAGGCTATGGAACGCGACTTCCGCTCCTTCAAGGAGAAGATGGAGACCGACGTACGACAAGCCACAGACTACAAAGAGACCATTTCGCAACTCCAAAGCCGCGTCACCGAACTTGAAACTATTCGCGCGCGATTAGAGATTGTCAACAAAGGGCTTGAAACGGAATTGGATGATACCCGGAGCAGTCTCAAGTCAGTCAAGATGGAACTGGAAATGGCCCAACAGAAGCACACATACGAAGTGGACGACGTACGGCGGAGACTGCGCAATGACATTGAAGATCTAGAGTCGCGGCATCGAAAAGATACGGACCGGCTGGAAAGAGAACGAGACGATGCAGAGAGGAAGACACGGGCCGAACTCGAGGGACGGATGGACAAGCTATTGAAGGAGCACGAGGAGGAGCTGTCCGTACTGCGAAAGAAGCTAGACTCGGACTCTGAAGCTGAGCGGAGCAGGCGCGCACAGGAGGCACAAAAGATCGAAGAGGAGTACGCCTCCAAGCTCAGAGCAGCTGCTTTGGATGCAGATGTCAAACAACGCGAGACACAACTAGTGCAGGGCGAACTTACCAATGTCAAGTCTGAGCTGGACCGAGAGAGAGTGGTCAAGAATGGCCTTCAAAATCAGCTGACGGAGTCCACGACCCAAAACCTCACCCTCGACGCTGCGAACAAGGCCATGAAGGAGAAGATTGACTTCCTCGAGTCAGACAGTCAGGCGCAGTCATCGGCCTTCAACGACCTCCACAAGCGAATGCAAGACGCCATCGAAGCAGCGGAAAGAGCACAAGACAAGTTGCGTCAAGAAGAGACCCTACGCCGAAAACTGTTCAACCAGGTCCAGGAACTCAAAGGAAACATTCGCGTCATGTGCCGTGTGCGCCCAACCCACGATACCGAGCGCGACCCAGCCCAAATCTCCTTCCCTGACAACGACACCGACAGTAAAGAAGTTTCGATTCAAGGGCCAAGCAAGACAAGTGCAACTGGCAAGGACATCACTGCCGCATACTCATACTCGTTCGATCGTGTGTTCGGACCAGTTTCTCAGAACGGCGAGGTCTTCGAGGAGATCAGCCAGCTTGTACAGAGCGCTCTCGATGGGTACAATGTCTGTATCTTCTGCTACGGTCAGACTGGAGCCGGAAAGACACATACGATGTCCTCATCTGATGGTATGATCCCACGTGCCACAGCCCAGATCTGGGATGAAGCGCAACGATTGCAAGAAAAGGGCTGGCGATACACCATGGAAGGCTCCTTCATTGAGGTCTACAATGAGACATACAATGATTTGCTCGGTCGCTCCGAAGACTTGGACAAGAAGAAGGTTGAGGTCCGTCACGACCCTGTGAAGAAGCAGACCAACCTCGAGAATGCAGTCAGCGTCATGCTGGACGGCCCTGGCCGTGTTGAAGAGATCCTAGAGACTGCTAGCAAGAACAGGACAGTCGCGGCCACAAAAGCCAACATGCGATCCAGTCGAAGTCACTCCGTCTTCATTTTGAAGCTCGTGGGTACTAATGAGATTACTGGAGAAAGGAGCGAGGGTACGCTCAACTTGGTCGATCTTGCGGGATCTGAAAGGCTTGAGCACTCCAAGGCCGAGGGTGCGCGCTTGAAGGAGACACAGAATATCAACAAGAGTTTGAGTTGTTTGGGAGATGTCATCAACGCTCTTGGCTCATCAAAGGAGGGTGGCCACATTCCGTACAGGAACTCCAAAGTATGTTTCAGAACGTCGTTATTCATGAAAATCCTTACTAACCGATCGTCAGCTCACCTACCTCCTTCAATACTCGCTTGGCGGCAATTCGAAAACGCTCATGTTCGTCATGGTCAGCCCGCTGCAAGCACATTTGCAAGAGACCATTACGAGTCTCAAGTTCGCGACAAAGGTGCACAACACCCATATTGGTACGGCCAAGAAGCAGACCAAGTCCTCGTGAGATTGTTGAATGACTTGCGTTGCCCCGACAGCCTCCAGCTTTGGGTTGCAGGGGCGGGCGTGAAGTGGTGGTCGTCTAGTCAGACAGACGGCACTTGCATATTTTTCAACACCCTATGGTTCCAAGCGGCGGCGGCCTTTGAAGTGTTCGGGGTCGTTCTTGCTTTTTTGTGCCTTCCTTCCTTTACCACTTGGAGTATATAAGGCGTCGACGTAGGCATGGATTGAGTGGGTAAACAGCCCTTTGTGTTTCGCGCATGTCAGCGTTGCATGGCGTGTCGCTGGCACACCCGGTGTTTCACGGCGCGCTTTTCTTCTCTCTTTTCTTTTCTCTTCTTCTCTTTTTGAATAGCAACGTGAAGATGCATGAACAAGTCTAGTATTCCTTGTATCGTCATCTTCTTTCTGTGTACCTGAATGATAATGGTATAGTATGGTGGTGTTCGATGAATGTGAGGCTCTGATTTGTTTGACTCCTGATGATACAGGCGCTTATGCGGAAGAGATTATGCGTCCGTCAAATCGGAACAGGCAATCTGATCTTCATATCAGTAGAGTAAGACAGGAGGCACCACCAAGATTGAAGACAGCATCGTAGTTTGGCGACGGGGCAGCAAGTACGTTGTGTTACATCGGTCGTTTTACGGAGCTGTCACGTAGTCTATCCAAGTGGGTCTCGTTGATCACCTGCACAAAAGCGTGCCAGGAAGAGAATACATCGCATCGCGAGCAACTACCCCTTACCTTGCTCGGGGGCTATCGTGAACAGACAGGTAAGATCTACAGAAGGGAAAGCCGGTCGTTATACTCACACTTTCCATCTAACACTTGGACGTTTTCTACACCCAAAAAGTTCTGAGGGTCGGTGTTTGCAGCCAGATTCGAACTTCTACTTCTTTCTCTTCTCCCCGTCCTCCATGCGGCTCGGATCGGCTCCAGGAGCAGCATCGCTGCCCGAACCCTGACGGTACATGGCCTGTAGATAACGAAGGTAGGAAACCAAGTCTACTCCAGGCTGATATCCAGCTTGGTGCAGAAGTTGGGAGGTCAGCTGGAATGCAGACATCCTACCATCCTCAAAGCTCGGGATTGGCTCTTGAACGGCGCTATTGTCGGGGCGACGCCCTCCAGGACTATCGGCATCGGTCGGAAAGCGATACTGATGCATGGGCTGGCGTGGCATCGTGTGCTGCCCTGGCTCGCGGGCCTCTTCGCGATGCCGATAGCCATCAACACCACCTCTCGCGCGCGTGTTGCGCTTATAGTCGTCGCGCGATGGCATGTACTGAAGCTTGCGCGTGCGGAGCCTGCCGTTGTAGTCGCTTTCTCGCAATTGTTGCAGAGCTTTGCGCGCTGTGAGCTGTGCGGAGTTCCAGTTGGCCTT
>LR132722.1:0-21633 GCA_900634815.1 Paradendryphiella salina | reverse complement strand
CAAGCCAGCCAGCCAGCCAGCCAGGCCACCAATCGGTCAACCGAGTTCCTTTAACCGCAACTGCCTATGTCGCAAGGGCTTGCAGATCGACACAACGGAGCCATGGTCCGCGTCTCTGTTTGATTATGCCGTCATATTGCACCGACAATGATGCCTCTGCTGTCGCATGCGAAAGATGGCGGAGATAAGCGGTCATGGCCGGGGATGATGGGGTCTCGCACGTGTTTCGGCTTTTCGTAGAGTGTGGACGTCATGGGGGGTGATGTTGCGCGTGCGGGAGCGGCTCCGTGTCGCCGAGACGGGCCGTTAGAAATGTCTTGCTTGACGTTGTGGATGACGTGGAGGGTTGCGACGCCGTAGCAGTAGTGCTTCACCTTGGCGCTTTATAAGTTCTTAGGCCATGCAGAGTGTCATGTTAGAGACATGAGTAGCTAGTCTCCTTTCACAGTCTTATCATTAAGTGAGTTACCGTTGTACTATCGCAAAAAAACCCATCTCTTGGATTCTTTGCTAGTCAAGTGCATGCGACTTGGAATAAGAGTTCACAGTTTCTGGACGATTTCGTAGATTGAAAGACAGTTGTCTGCTATTACAGTTCTTATAATAGAAACATAGCTTCCCATGAGATTGTGGCACCATCCGCAAAGAGCCATGGAGGATAATGGTGTAACATCTCCCCAGTGAAAATGTAGGAGCCGAGCACAATGCAAGGACGAAAACTTTGGTAATGTAATTAGTAGGAAGCGGTAGCAATGCGCTGCATGAATTGGGAGATGGATATATTTGTGGGCTAGTGACAACTTCATCCCAGTGCAACATAATGTCAAGTATTAATACGTCTCGATTCGACCTGTCTTCCCATCATGCTGAAGCAGGTGATGAGCGAGAAGCTTGTAAAACCAATAATTCATTTAGGCTGACCTCATGTACAGCAGGGGCGTGAAATTGGTGAATGCTTATATTTGTCTTGTCTACACCTTCTCCATTGATGGCAACTCAGACCTGGATATTCAAAATTGAGGAGTCGTCGTTATGTGGGCCCTGTGTGGGTGGCAGTACTCTCCATATGCTGTTGGCAAACCATGTCAGACTAGGTCCCGAAGCTCGATGATTTCTTCTTGTGGCTTACGATATCTCCACCCGGTAGGCGCTTGTAATCTGTCGAGATATAGAACTCTCATTGGTCATTGTTTCGGTCCAAGTATGTTTCCTATGAGCTTACGGATCCAGAGAAATTGCCGGCTTGATGACAATGAAGAAGACCTGCATATGCAATAACTGCGTGATAGCGGGAGTTCAAAATCAGTAGGGACCCTGGGACGATTGGTAAAGCCCCGTGTACTTTCAAAATCATGACCTGCCCTCTCGATAGCCTTCAGACTTATGAGCATGTACTCATTCGCGCGTTCCTTATTGCAACATGCTAAGATCCCAAAGTACTTGTTGGTCCTGACTCCAAGAACGCCTTGAAGACCCGGGAGATAGGTCTGGAGTCCTTGGTTGTTTATAGAAAAAGGTGATACATTTTTGCCGGCCCGATTCACCTGTTTGCAATCTCAGAAGCACCTAGATTGGCTGGCAAAGAAATCCAGAATAGCATGGTTGGTGGAGTTTTCGTTTCGGAATCAATGTCGAAACGAGACCCAAGCAAGGAAGGATTGGTCTTGCTTACACCTGATGTACTTCCCCTATAGCCTCACCAATGCTTTCGCACCGCCTTCACCATATAGGAGAAACATGCTGATGCCAAAAACGTCTATGAGACAGTAGGTAATGTTCTCTTCTCATATTACCTCCCGATTTGCCGCCCAGCTCATTCTCTTCGCCAAACCCTGGCTGCGCAGATTTGCCAACAACGCTGTACCATGCAGTGCGTCCTCATCGATACCGTCTATTCTCGAGGCTTTGAGTATCAAGTCTTCTCGTAAATCAATAGCCTGCCATTGATGGTCGTAGAAACTGAGGTGTTTCGGTGCAATATGCTCATAAACAGTCCAACCTCGTGTGAACCACCTCGCATTGGCGAGCGCATCCATGCTTGCAGTGTCTTCCAGAAAGACACTGCAGACCTAGTATGAGGACTATGGCCTAACGGAACATTGTGTTGGCATTGATCCTCTTTGAAGGTAATTTCTTCGGAGTCCCGCATATGTGAAAGTACAGTATATTGCGGAACTGACTGGGAAACTCTTCGAGCTTTAGCGTCGAAACGTTGATGAGCCGCATGATCAAGGATTTCCATGAGTAATAGACGACATAAACGGGATAGAAAAAGAATGCGAGCAGCCTGCCTTTATATGCTGCGTAGAATGACGGCCTAATGGCGGAGGGAAAGACATCGAGTTGGGCGCAGTCGCAGCCAGAAGCGACCTGCAATGTCAGCATGCACGCATCTATGTCATCATAGGTGCGGTTCCTAAGGAAACGTCTCACAGCTCGCCCAAGCGCATGTCGAAGCTCGCAGCTGTAGGAAAGTCCATCGTGTAACATTCAACAGGAATGCAACGTCCAGCGACGGAAGGGCGTCCATGACAAAGTTACGAAGCTGTAGCAAAGCCAAAGCAAGGTGCCCATTCTCAAGGCATCTGAAGTTCAGAAGTGCGGGTTAGAGAAGTCGAACTTGGAAGTTTGTGGTACTGCCTACAGCCAAAGAAGCTACGCAAGCGAGGTGCCAGCCTATGACTTCGATCAAGAGGCCGCCATACTTACTTAAAGCATCAAACGTGAAAAACCACACTATTCAATGGCATCGTAGATATGTCTGCAATCTTTTTGATGTTCAGCCACTGGTACTCCCTCAAGGCTTCTGGGATCTTGCGAGACACTCAAATGCAGACCGGGAAAGGCGGTGGGGGTTGACATGAATAACGCTGAGGTATGTGAAATGTATTCGGGGTATGGACTAGAGATGAGTAGAAAACAGAAATAAGAGGTGTGTTGGTAGGCGAGCTATATGGGCACAAACGTTTTCATTAGCAGGTTGAGGGGTCGATAGCTGAAGGAAAATTGATGAAGCCACTCAGATGGCTACTTTTCACTACTAGACTGTGAAAGCTTTTCCAATCGTCACTTCTAATCTAAGCTGTTATATTTTTTGCTACTATCGCAAATGGGACGCGATTAGTTGAATACTACAGTACGAAGCTGCGGATCCACCACTAATACAGCGGTAGCTTCTGCAACCGTACACTAAGGAGCAGAATGACTCGTCTCCTCTAGTGCCATATATGTCATGCACTGCCATTCTGTTGTTTAGGTGTCACGTCGCCTCTTGCTTTAGCAGGGAGTGATCGCAAAAGCACGAATAACCCGCAAACAAAGATTATCTGGCAAAGCCAGAACAGCTGCCCACCCAGAATATGGTACTTGATACCGATGGCATATATACTCGTCGCAACGGAAGGGCCAATGGACCGAAGACCGCTTTGGGTTGCAAGTGCAATAGCGTTCAGTGTACCGAGTGTCTCGGGGAAAGGTGAGATATTGTTCAGTGCAAGTTGCACACAGGCTAATACGCGTGTTAGAAATGCATGTGATTAAGCGATGGGTACTTACTGAATGACATGGAAACACCAAAGAAAATAGTCAGAATCGGTGGCCCGGTGGCCCAGAAGATGGTAGTCTGTCCGTATCCAAGCAACATGTTGTATATAGGAACGATAGCGAATAGAATGGGCCATGCATATGCACACAGCCAAAGTAGACGGCCAGTACCAAGCCGCTTGTGTAAGAGGGGGAATGCCACCAACAGCCAGGTAGCTTGCGATGCTCCGGTCAAACATGTACAGGCCGCGATAAGACCCGCGGAGAAGCCGAGCCCCCCTAGGTGTACAGGCGTATACTGGGCCACCGGAAAAACAGCCGTGAACGTGTACGCCAAAAGCATCACATAGTTGGAAACGAGCAGTACAGGTATTACACCAGGGTATCTGATCAGCGCCCAAAGGGACAAACTGGACTTGGCGCCCCTCTTGGTATCGCCTTGAACATGCAAAGTTTCTTTTACAAAGATCATAGCTGCGATGGCGGCGGAAAGGCTGATGAGCGATATGAACATGTTTGGAAGTGCGTAAGGGTAGTCGCACCAAAATTGTACCCTGCCGAAGGTCGAAGGGAATTTATCGGCTGGTCGCTCAAGTCCGCCACCTGTAGTAGTCTGTTTAGCCAAATATCAGCCCGTAGCTGTCTGTGCAGTTCTTACCAATCAGCGGTCCAAGGAAAATACCCATGTTGACGGAGAATGCAAAGAGGCTAAAAGCACGCGCTTGAGTGTGCTTGGTGCTGATCTCAGAGAGCATGGCCCGGACAGTGACGACAGTCCCAGCAAATACGCCAGCCAGACATCTGAACACCACCATCTGCCATATTGTTTGACTCATACCGAAGAGTGTCGTAGCAATGACCATTCCAAGCAAGGATATCACCAATACTGGCTTCCTCCCATATCGATCAGATGCCTGTTAGCTGGGTCAGACACGATGTTCCTTTCCAGCAGCACGCCTCAAGATGCTTACCTTTCCCCATAAGATCATAACACACATCTGGGTCGCGCTGAAAAGGCTCTCAATCAAGCCCGAGTAGAATCCAACATCCTCCTTATCCACATTTCCCACCCTCTCAATCATGAAGTTGATGTAAGGGAAAATTGAAAAGAAAGCTATTGGGGCTGCACAGTTTGCATAGCACAACAACAAGACCTGCACCTTTGGAAGCGGCCGGGCTTCATCTTCATCCTCATCCTGGCTCCTGCCTTGCGGACTCTCAGTTTCGTAGGATTCTTGCGAGCGGTTCACGGGGTCCGCTAGAGGCGCAGGCTCCACGTAGGACAGCAGAGGTGTTGTTTCATCGCTAGCTTTGCCAGTGGGTGATCTGACACCTGTGTTATGTGACAATGGCATTGCCACAACAAGTACCGATTGCAAAGAAAGCTCGGTGAGATATTAGTGATGAATGGTATGGATGATGCAGCGCCGGCTCATTGAACGTTGTGGCAGAGAACAGGGACCTAGAGGTGCAGACTTAGCTGTACCTTTCAACGACGATACGATACCACGTGGCTTAAGGTGAGTTGATGAAGCACAGCTGAAGATAACGAGCCCCATTGAAGCAATTCGTGAAACAAGGTGCTGCTGGGTGCATTCTTGACCTCGGCCGACCCACTTGGGCACTGATACTCGTAGCGGCGCTAGCAGGGGTGTACAGCCTTTTCGAGCTCTAAACCTTCATATGCCACCGAACCAAGTTGTTGCAACACATCGGCTGCACGCCTTGGGCATGTCTCATGGGCATAACAAGTCTAACGGAGTAACGAGTCAATTAGTGGGCCGTTTTCCACGGGTGCATTGTTGGGTTGAACTGCTGAAAAGATCAAAGCCTCGGGCATCTCATATAGACGTGATGATATACAGACATGTGCTCACAGGCTGATGTGAGCATACTCTACACACGTCACTTAAGCAGATTGGAGTTTCTAAGGGATACGAAAGTGTCCATAGGCTCTAAGCTACAATCTTAAGATCCTTAATACACCTAATGTGTTAGCCCAAGCTCCTCCATAACTCAAACACCCAACCGTTGGCCCGCTGTGCTAATTTGTAGACAACCGACATGTGTGAAACCCAGGGATAACAGGGCGCCAAAACATGGTTGCCCCCGCTACTAGGCTTGTCATGATCTCGAGAACCGTACGCAGGAATACGCTGACAAGTAAGACGCCAGTCGATGAATCGCTCGGACGCGTGATCGCCAGTACCTTAAAAGCACTTGCGGTGGACGATGGAAGGACCGCTCTCGTCGTACTCCTGCTTTGAGATCCACATCTGCTGGAAGGTGGAGAGCGAAGCAAGAATGGAACCACCGATCCAGACGGAGTACTTGCGCTCGGGAGGAGCGATGATCTTGACCTTCATGGAAGATGGGGCGAGGGCGGTGATTTCCTTCTGCATACGGTCGGAGATACCGGGGTACATGGTGGTACCACCAGACTGTTCTCTGTTAGCGGGCTGTGCTCGAAGATTGCATGCGTTTGACGTACCATGACAATGTTGCCGTACAGGTCTTTCCTGACGTCGACATCGCACTTCATGATGGAGTTGAAAGTAGTGACGTGGATACCGCCGCTCTCAAGGCCCAAGACGGAAGGTTGGAAAAGAGCCTCAGGAGCACGGAAACGCTCGTTGCCAATGGTGATGACCTGACCGTCGGGAAGCTCGTAGGACTTCTCCAAGCTGGAGGACTGGCTGGCAGTCTGGATCTCCTGCTCGAAGTCGAGAGCGACGTAGCAGAGCTTCTCCTTGATGTCACGGACGATTTCGCGCTCGGCAGTGGTGGAGAAAGTGTAACCGCGCTCGGCGAGGATCTTCATGAGGTAGTCAGTCAGATCACGACCAGCCATATCGACACGGGAGATGGCGTGGGGAAGGGCGAAACCCTCGTAGATGGGGACAACGTGAGTGACACCGTCACCGGAGTCGAGCACGATACCGGTGGTACGTCCAGAGGCGTACAGGGACAGGACGGCCTGGATGGAGACGTAGAAGGCGGGGGCGTTGAAAGTCTCGAAGACAATCTGTGTCATCTTCTCACGGTTGGACTTGGGGTTGATGGGAGCCTCGGTGAGCAGGACGGGGTGCTCCTCGGGGGCGACACGCAGCTCGTTGTAGAAGGTGTGGTGCCAAATCTTCTCCATATCGTCCCAGTTGGTGACGACACCGTGCTCAATGGGGTATCGCAGGGTCAGGATACCACGCTTTGACTGTGCCTCATCACCGACATATGAGTCCTTCTGGCCCATACCAATCATGATACTGGCGGTTTGTCAGCTTGCGGGTTACGTGAAGAGGGTTACTAGTAGCTTCGTCGTACCCATGGTGACGCGGTCGGCCGACAATGGAAGCTGCAAAGCTGTCAGAAGCGGACTCTTTGAAGGTGCGCGCGCGCTCTCTCTCTCTCGGCAGCGCCAGCTAGAGAGGCGGATGTTGAGGTACTTACGGAAGACTGCTCGGGGCGCATCATCACCGGCGAAACCGGCCTTGCACATACCCGAACTGTCAATTGTCAGCTCAAGTCCATCCCGTAGTTCTGCCTCGCGCGCTGCTGCGGAGGCGATGCGTCGATGTAGCTTCGAGGGGGCGTGGGCGCTGTCGATGCGGAGAGCCCCTCCACAGCAGGGATGGCGATGTTAGGTATCGGAGATGCCAACTCACCCATTGTCGATGACGAGAGCTGCGACTTCCTCTGTAGCGGAGAATAGTGGTTAGCAGAGCTCATTGAGATAGACGCCATGACCGTCGGCGATGGGCCGAAGGCAGGAAGGGGCTCAGCTTGCTTACCCTCCATGGTGATTGATTGATTAGGGTGAGATTAAGGTAAACGTGGAGTTGCGGATAGGTGTCAATGTTAGAGTCGCTGGAGCAATTGAGCGTCAGTACAGGTGGTCGGAGATGGAGCTGGGGGGTGAAAAAGAAAGGAGGAGGCGGAGGCGTTCGGGGAGCTTACAAGTTCGGCGGCGGTGTTGAGGTTGAGGTTCTTGTGCGCGAGGCAAGAACTGGGTGTGCTAAATAAGCGGGTCGGCCTTGCCCAGATTTAGCGGGGTGGCAGGAGCACAGGAGCGAAGGAGGCTTTGCACGAACGGGCAGCTCCTAAAGGGGATCGTGTACAATTTGCTTTGGATTCACGACGGGAATGGCCCCGGGCAACTTATAGTCGCTGCTGTCTCCAGTTCTAGGCTGCACAATTCTGTCAGTGGCACAGCGTTGGGAAGTGTACGCAAGCTCTTCCGCCACAGCAGGCGCGAGCTGTTGTCCACGCATGCCAACTGTACCAGACCGCCAGGCCAGGCAACGCTGAAATCTGCTTGGCGTAGGGCAACCATGGACACTCCACTAAATACTACGTGTTCTTGACGGCGTTGTGCTGGTAATGCACAAGTCAGGACTTGGAAGCACAGAGTCCCCAGCCATCCTTCCGCCATCCGCGCCTGCTCACCGCCAACTCGCCAACTCGCCAGCTCGCCGCCCAAGCCGAATGCGGTGGTCACGTGTAATGAGGGGTAGCGGGGCCATTCAGCGTACCTGGCCAAACGAGCATTCGCCGGCTGCGAGTGCGGGATTGATGGGAATGTGGGCGTTGTCTGCCATGGGGATGACCTGAGTATTCTTGGGTTTGAAAAGCAAGTGCATCGGCGTCTTACTGACACGACGTGCGAGTCCCGAGGCCGCTGTTTAACGGCTGCCATCCATAGAAGGCCCTCGAAGTCGCTGGCTCTTTTACAAGGCGTCGGCGCAATCAGCGTCATACGTCCCGCCAAAGTTATTTTATTTCATCCAGTACTTAGCCCGCGCCAACGCCGACTCTCTCTCTCTCCACACACACACACACACACACACACACACACACACACACACACACACACACACACACATACACACACACACACACATACACACACACACACACATACACACACCAAGTCGACACAACAGTGCATATACACATCCAACACCATGAACGATCCAGGACTAAACAACCTCCTCAAGTGGAGCATTCAAAACTCCGAAGCGTCGCGCACCGATGCCGCCGCTGCGGACCAGCCGCCGCCCCAAATCGATGCCGATGCGCTCCAACGCCTCATGACCGGAATGTCAGGGCCTTCGGATGCGCAATTGATGCAGGAGAGCATGCAAGTCGTGCGCAATGAAGAGGCAGAGCTGGAGCACCGAACGACGGCATTCGACAACTTCGAGCAGCTCATCGAGAACCTGGACAACGCAAACAACATTGAGAGCCTGGGCCTATGGATGCCTCTAGTCGAACAGTTGGAGAACAAGGAGTCGGAATTGAGATTCTACGCCGCGTGGTGTTGCGGTACTGCTGTCCAGAACAACATCAGAACACAAGAACGAGCAAGTCCATTCCGATGCATAATCCTCTACGCAGTATGCTAACATGTTGCAGCTCCTCGTAGTCGGCGCCATTCCCACACTTGTCCGCATGGCAACTTCAGATGCCGAGAAGAAGGTCCGCAAGAAGGCCATCTTTGCCCTTTCGTCCTCGGTCCGCAACTTCCAGGCCGCGCTGGATGCCGCCGTCGAGCACATGCCCGCCGAGCTCAAGCCCCAGGAGAAGCTCGATGCCAATGATATGGAGTCAGTGGACGTGTTGATCAACAAGCTTCGCGACAGTGTATAGAGTGTATATTGATCATGGTTTGCATTGGGTGGCGTTCCGGTACTACAGTTGGGTCAGCATGGGAACGGCGCATATTAGGCAACATGGGTGTATGGGAAAAATGGTGAATGACATACCCGGGACTTTGCAAGGAATCAATTGGCCTCAACGATACCGTGAAACAATATCGAGCGTCGCTAGGCTTGCTGGTTCAGACCAGAGCGACTCAGAATACACGTCTCATACTACTCCCAGAACCAGTCCAACAAGCTCGCCGAATGCTTCTCTCCCAATCATGCTCTTGTCTAGCCCCATGCCGAACACGACCATCCTCGTTTCCCTTTCGTTACGTTGCTTGATTGCGCTGGCGATCTGCGTTGCAAGTGTCTGGCCAAGCGTGTCGAGTTCTGCTACAGTGCCGCCTAGTATAGTCGTAGCCGTTAGATGATGCATGGGTAGGAGGTCGGAACTGGGATCTTCTTCGTCGCATCCGAGGTAGGCATTGGACGTTATGGAGGCGTCTGTCGTAGCGATGTCAAGAGGAACATGTACCTGCGGGGGGTGTTAGATCACCCCAACTTCAGGTGACCTTGTGCATGCAAGAATGTGCCACCATACCCAGTGCGCCAAACGTCCATTCTGCGTGACCGTGATGACCATCTTGTCCGCAAAATTGACTGCCGTTGCCGTCGTTTCTAAGTCCCTGATCAGCGAAGTGGCTGTTTTTGTGCGTGCTGGATAGGGCGTTGGGGTAACGACGTAGTCGGCCGGGGTGGTTAACGCCGCCATGTTGTTGCGAACTGAGCTGCGGTGGGGGTAATGGTAAGGGTAGGAAGCTCGCCGCGGGAGTGATGCGGCGAGTTCGCGCTAGCGTGCAATCCCCGCCAAAATTATTTTGGCGCGCATGCGAGCAGACTTCGACGCCATCACCGCCAGCATGCCCAAGTTTGTGCCACGGCAGCGAAAACACAAGGTTATTGCCCGGCGCAAGAGCGCTGCCGGTTACAGCCATGGCGCCGACGATGCCAACGTTGCTGAGATTCTGCCTATTGAGCAGCAGGAGCGCAATGCAAAGAAGGCGGCCCTGAAGGAAGAGCTCACAAAGGAATCGCAAAGCAAGATGTCTGGGAAAAAGAAGAAGCGCCTCGACAAATACATTGTACGTCGTCGGAAAGTGTCGAGAGGCCCTGAGTACGAGCAGGACTAACCGTCGCAGGACACAAAACTCAAGAAAGAAGAGAATCTTGAGCTGCTGAAAAAGCTTGCTTCCCAGAAAGTCGATACCAGTTTGTTCCAGAGCTCGAAGAAACTTGGCCGAGGAGCGGACACCAAGAAGGAAGCGCTGAAGCGGGCGCTGGCTGAAAGTAGGGCCGGGATAGATGTGGACAAGAACGAGGGGCTGTTGCTGGAGGAGCACCAAGTCAGGGAGGTCGCAGACGACAGCTCAGATGACGAGGTGCCGACAGCAGGACCTGCTTCAAAGCTCGCGTCTAAATCCCATCTATGGCAAGTTCTTTCCAAACCAGCACACAGCAACGAGATTTCGCGAGAACGCGCGCCATCGCCGTCACCATCCGAGCCAGATACTCATGCCAGTCAATCCACCCCGCATATTCTCGATGCGCCGCAACAAACGAACGGCTTGTTTGGAAGTGGACTGAAGAGGCCCTTGGAAGTCGATGAATCCGGAAACCCCGTTATACAAGTGCGCAAACGTCGGAAGGCTCAGAGCACAAAGCCTGTTATGGTTGAGGAAGAAGTGGAATGGGAGGGCTTCAGCTCCGGCGATGAAAGCAGCGGCGAAGACATGGTGGAGGCTTCGGAGGCTTCTAGCGCAGAGACTGAAGATGCTGCCTCTGATTCCGAACGAGACGATGCATCAGGGTCAGATTCAGAAGATTCGGAAAGAGACTCAGAAGAAGAGAGCGACGAAGAGAGTGACGACAGCGACACAAGTCCGGACGAAGACAACAAACTCGCCAAAAAGGAGAGGACGTCAGCTTTCAAGGCTTGGGCGACACAGCAAAGAAACGAGCAAGTAGGCTTCACTCCGACTAACCAGCTGTCATTCGCATCAACACCGGCGAACTTCAAGCCTCGAGCACCCGAGTATGATCCTCTACCCCCAGAACTCGAGACGACAACCGCCACCGACGCTACACGAAAGGCTTTCAGCGTAAACGTCAACCGATCGCCTGAGGTACAAGAGGCCCGAATGCAGCTCCCTATTGTAGCGGAAGAACAGAAAATCATGGAGGCAATACACAATAATGACGTCGTAGTGGTCTGGGGTGCCACTGGTAGTGGTAAAACCACCCAAGTGCCGCAATTCCTCCTAGAATCGGGCTATGGAGCAGCAGATGGACCAACACCCGGCATGATTGGAGTCACCCAGCCGCGACGTGTAGCGGCTGTCAGTATGGCAAACCGCATTGGACATGAGCTTGGCGATCAAGGTTCAAAAGTGGCGTACCAGATCCGTTTCGATACCTCGACAAGTGCCAGAACCGCCATCAAATTCATGACCGACGGTGTCTTGCTGCGAGAGATCACGCAAGACTTCGTTCTAACAAAGTACTCCGCTATTGTCATCGATGAGGCTCACGAGCGTAGCGTGAACACGGATATCTTGATTGGCATGCTCAGCAGAATCGTTGACCTCCGGGCTCAGATGGTGCAGGAAGACCCAAAAAACAAACCGCTAAAGCTAATAATCATGTCGGCTACTTTGCGGATCTCGGACTTTACGGAAAACAAGCGCTTGTTCAGAAGCGAAACCCCGCCACTCATCAAGGCGGAAGGGCGGCAGTATACTGTCGTCAACCACTTTGCACGTCGCACTCAGCGAGATTATGTTGAAGAGATGTACCGCAAAGTGTGCAGAGGCCATCGAAAACTACCCAAGGGCGGTATGCTTGTCTTCCTTACCGGCCAGAATGAGATTGCACAGCTGGCAAAGCAATTGAAACAAGCTTTCCCCTCTACTCAAGGGAAAGAGGTGAAGGCTGGTAAGGTAGTGGTTTCCCCAGCAGAAACGCCATTGGAAGTCGAAGATATCGAGCTGGGTGCACCGACCAAGACCATGGACTACGAAGACAACGATGGTTCCGATTCTGAAGGCTCTATAATAATGGGTCTTGACGACGAGGACGACAAAGAGTTCGAGATTGAGGACGAGAAGCCCGAAGAGACAGTCATGAATGTCCATGTTCTGCCTCTTTACTCACAGCTGCCGACCAATCAGCAGTTGCGCGTGTTTGAACAACCCCCAGATGGTTCTCGTCTTATTGTCCTTGCTACAAACGTGGCGGAGACAAGTTTGACAATACCCGGTATCCGTTATGTTTTCGATTGTGGAAGAGCAAAAGAAAAGAAGTATGATCGCGTTACGGGAGTACAGAGCTTCGAGGTTGGTTGGATCAGCAAAGCTAGTGCGAACCAGCGTTCTGGTCGTGCTGGCCGCACTGGACCAGGTCATTGCTATCGTTTGTATTCGTCTGCGGTGTTTGAACGCGATTTTGAGGAGTACGCTGCCCCGGAGATTGCGAGGACCCCACTGGAGGGCGTGGTATTGCAGCTGAAGAGTATGGGCGCTCCGGTCGTGAACTTTCCTTTCCCGACACCACCTGAACGCGAAAGTCTACAGAAGGCCGAGAATCTGCTTTCGTACCTAGGTGCGTTGTCTGTGGATGGCAAAGTTACCAAACTCGGCCATGAACTTTCTCTGTACCCTCTCAACCCACGATTCGCTCGCATGGTGGCAATGGGCGTTGTGCAGAACCTCGTAGCCGAAACCATTGCATTGGTGGCCGCTCTGTCAGTACCGGAACTTATTGTACCAGAGAACAAGCTTGGATTGCGGGAGCCAACCAGGGATCCTGACGCGATCCGCACTGAACAAGATAACATCGAAGCCGAAGAACGATCGCGGCTACGGAAAGCTTACAATGCCGCGCAAGCGAAGATGAGCATCAACGCAAAGCAGAGTGATTGCATCAAGCTCAGCAACGCAATTTGTGCCTACGCATATGAGCCCGATTCTCACGGGTTCTGCGAAGATATGTTTCTCAACGCAAAGGCAATGAATGAAGCTAGTCAACTTCGCCATCAACTCACCAATATCGTTCGGGCACACAGACCAACTGCGATTGGAGGGTATCAAGCAAAGCTACCAGCCCCGTCTGAGCGAAACATTAATGTGCTCACACAAATCTGCGCAGCTGGTTTCATTGATCAGATTGCCATGCGCGCTGATCTCGCTCCCATACCGCCTGAGCTTCCCAGGAAACCGAAGACAGCGATCGACGTCCCTTATGTGACGCTGTTTTCATCTCAAACAGAACGCTCAGATGACCCACACACGAAGTACGTCTACCTGCATCCTTCTTCTATACTGGCACGGACGCCACCAGCAAAGATGCCCGGATACATCATTTACTCGCACCTGCAACGCGCTGCAACACGCGAAGTCAATAGTAGCAGAACACCTAAGACGAGATTGCACCCTTTGACACCGGTCACGAGACCTCAGATTATCAATATTGCACTCAATACGCCGTTGTTGCAAGCGAGCAAACCAAAGGGCAAGGTCGTAGATATATCCAAGGATAAGCGTGAGTGCGAGGTTGAGATGAGTCTCATGGGCGAGAAAGGAACACAGGGATGGGGTCTAGGTATCAGAAAAGTAGTACAGAGGAAGGAGAGCGATGGACGCTACGTTGTCGAACGCATCATTGGCTGAGGGATCTGTCGAGTAGAATTTGTCATTTTTATAACTGTAGCGAGTGCACAACAATACATTCTTGAGATACCCATCAACTGACCGACAGAGCCTCTCCATTTGTTTGCCCAATCGTTCACCTCATCACAATGCCCAGTGTATCTAATCCCTCCCTACGCTCGTCTCGGCAGCAACATGTTCGTTCTTGAAGATAGCAATTTCCTTTTCCTTCTCCACACTTTCTCTCGCCTTACCCTCCTCATCCCTCGTTGTAATACCCACACATTTGTACTTTCCAAACTGCCTCGCACCCAGCCTTGCCTCATACATCTCATCAATCTCCTCGAGCGTTCTGCTCTTGACCTCAGGCAAGAAGAAGAACACCCACGTTGCAGCGATGGCACACGACGGAGCCCAGATGAACCCGTAGCGCGGACCCCAGTTCATAGCCTGCGGGTTGATAAAGTAAGGCGCTGTAAAGGTCGCCAGCCACGCGCCGACAAACCCAACACTAGCGGCGAGACCAAAAGTGTGGGAGCGGAGACGTTGGGTAGGCAGTTCGCCACCGGAAAGCCAGGCGTAGATTGAGATCATGCCGTTGTAGCTGAACATGTATATAGCTGTAAGGCCTACTATGACCTTGCCAGTCGATTTCGCATTCGGATCTTGGTGGTATACGACGGCGATGATGAGTTGCAGGATGCCGCAAACGAGCAGTCCGGTCATGAGAAGAACTCGACGATTGCCGTAGCGCACAACAATAAGCGAATTTGCGATGAAGGCGACGAGGCTGATTGCAGAGAGTACGTTTGACATGGCGAAGGGGTCGGTTACGTTGGCCATTTGAAGGAAGTATGCTTTGTATGCTAATGGCTGTTAGTGCAGGAATTTGCTGAACGAGACCTGTTGTCTTATTATACCGATGATGAACATGGAGCCTGAGGCTGCTTGGAGGAGGACGGCAGAAAGAGCGAGGAAGGTACGACGACGGTCGACGGGGTTCCGGAACATGTCCAGCCATCCTATACCAGAGCTAGACTCTCTCTCCTTCTCGATCGCTGCTAGGATGGCGGAAGCCTCTGCCCGGGAATCATGACGGTTTGGACATAGCCACTCGAGTGCTTTTATGCCCTCCTCAAAGCGACCTTGTAATATAAGCCAGTGCGGACTTTCTGGTATAAACCAGATACTGAAGATGATCACGAACGGGAAGACGTAAACGAGTCCCAGGGGAATCATGTAAGCGAACTTGTCAGGCCTCTTCGCAGTAGCCCAATCGACAATGGTGCCAATCAGGGTTCCAAAAGAAACGAAGAAGTTGAAACCAGTAAGGAATACTCCGCGTAGTTCAGCTGTACTGCTCTCTTGGAGATACAACTGTGAGAAAGTCATAAAGTAGCCGTTGGCCAAGCCGATGATCAGACGTCCGGTGTAGAGGGCCTTAATATTCTCAGTAGCCATCATCAAGATGTTGGCGACGAAGCAAGTAATGCATGCTGTAGCCAGACACATACAACGTCCAAAGCGAGTAGACGGGACACCCGCGGTAGCAGAGCTAATGAAAACCCCAGTGTCATGAGGGAAGAGATGAGCTGTTGTCTCTCGGTTTCGATATTCCATCCCGTAGGAGTCTTGTCTGTCGGGTAGCCAAAGACCTACACTTATGGTCAATCGTGCGGTGTTAAACAAGGGGCCTCGAGCAACGTTGTACCTGCAGAAACCCAACCATGGCCTGCAATCCTCCAATCATGCCAAAGTCGAATCATATTGAAACGGGCTAAGAATGACAACTCCGCAGGCAATGAACAAGTGCAAATGTTCCCGCCATGTGTATCCATGGTTATCAGACATGATGACGATTGTAGATGGGATAGGATGAGATCGGGACCCTCAGCGGCGTATTTTAACGCAACGCATGGTTGCCTTATACGTTAAAGATTTTTTTTCTGAAGCGGGTTGAATGTACAGCAATCTACCCATCTGCCGAAGTGGTGTTGCCAAGTCCACTGTGCAGGCAACCTGAGTAGTATGACCCCACAAGTCAAATGCCCTCCGCTCAACAGTAGCCAATGGCAGAAAGTACCTGGCGACGCGTCCCATCTACATGTGGGGAAGACTGGCAGTAAGAGAGTGGTTACGGTGTTTCTGGGACTGCCATGATGCACAGTTTGTGTGATGTACCCGGGGCGATGTCATATTAATCCTAGGCTTCTGCATTCTGAGGGAACTTCGTACACGAAACAATCGTTGAAAACCCAAGGATGAGCAGGAAAAAGCAAAGCAGTGAAGCAGTTTTGCTAGTGGAGGCTGGACATGTTCAACCGTGCTGTGCAGCAAGAAGCGTCATAGTAGTGCACTAAGTCGGAATGAGCTGGAGGCAAATGGAGAACAGGGGGAGGGGGGAAGTTGGGGAATGTGGGACGGCCGGCTTTCGCGCGGGGAAACTAAAGCTTAGCTGTATGGCATGTGTCGCCTCAGAGGGATGCAAGGCGAAGGATGTCACGGGTGGATGGGAGTTGTTGATATAGCGGAGCTGGAGGTCGTGATTCCAACGCTAGCACCACGGCAACCGCCTGCTGTACACCCCACCATGCGCTCTCTGTGGCCATGCCGCGCATACCAACTGCCCTCATCCGCAAGGCGCGTGCGATAAACGCCTTTCTTCCTGCTCTGCTTGCACCGTGTCGCGACCTACCGAGTGCCCAAAACGAGTTGCGATGGCTGCGCGAGCATGTCGAGGGCGTCGCCAAAGCGCGACGCGCCCGAGGAGACGTGGTGGCAAAGGGGGCCATGCTGCGCCAATTGGTCAATGAAAGAGCACAAGGGAAGCCACTGCAGTATTTGTTGGGCACTGAGTACTTTGGCCATCTGGAGTTACGGTGTAGACCCGGCGTACTGATCCCAAGGTATGCGACCATCGTTTAGAGTCTCCACATCTTCACCTCTCACTTCCTTCCCAGAGCCGACACAGCGGCTTCAGTCACACATCTTGTCAGCCTCCTGCAAAAGGCGCATAGCCTTCCGCCCGAATTACGTGTCCTCGATCTCTGCACGGGCACCGGTTGTATATCCCTCCTGTTCCAGCACGACTTACTCTCTGCACGCGACGATGTAGACCTACGCATACTCGGTGTCGACGTGTCAGAGAAGGCCCTAAAGCTGGCTGCACACAACTTCCAAACACTATCAAAGAACAAACGACTCAAAAGCAAGGGCCAAACACGCTTCATACAAGCCGACGTACTCATCAATCCCTTCACAGACTGGTTCGGGAAGATACCCCCATTGAAGACGGCCCTCAACTACGCCGACCAACCACAGTTCTGGGACATTCTCATCTCGAACCCGCCCTACATATCTCCATCCGCCTTCTGGAAGACGACAACCCGCTCGGTGCGTGCTTTCGAGCCAAAGCTCGCCCTCGTCCCACCGCCTACCCTCAACCAGACCGATGAACAACAGGGCGACATTTTCTATCCGCGTTTACTTGAGATTGCGCGAGATGTCGAGGCAAAGGTCGTGTTATTGGAGATTGCCGATATTGAGCAAGCGTTGCGTATCGCCCACGGTGCCCGGCAATTGGACATTTTTGACGGCATTGAGATTTGGCGGGAACAGCCCGACACTTTTGCGACACCATTGGTCCAGGATGGCTTTACAGTTGTTGGAGAGGGTAATGTCAGGTCCATCCTTTGCTGGCGAGGGCCAGGGGCTTCTTGGCTTGGTAGAACCGCCACTGCCACATCGACAGCCAAAGATGCACATCGTCTGTTTCGAAGCCATCGCGTCATCTCAGCCGACGTCAAGGATTCTGCGTCACCAAAACCGCACGCTTTAGAGCCTCAGTTCGACCCTCGCCTCTTCCTTGAGAACGGCAATTGGCAAACTTTACGTCAACCCGCGTCGAAAGACTCAGACGCTCAGGATGAAGACGCGCAGACGATCGCTGGGAAGAAACCAAATGACTAAAGTCGAGTCAATCTTGACTTATTTGCACTTCCAATAATATCCTTAACAAGACTGCTAGGAGCAGCCATCATTGCTCATGAAGATAATGCCTATCAGACACAATGTAGTAGTCGATGATGTACCATACTCAGGAAAAAAATAAAATAGAAATACTAGCCTGGCAACACGACTTTAGCGCGTGTACACTGTATTTGGACCATCTAGGCTACGATACTGGACAGGGGGAACGAATCTCTACGCGACAACCATCCCCACGTAGTTTCTATGATGCTTGGGGACTGCAAAAAAAAACAAAAAATATATTGACAAGTGAGGGATTCGAACCCTCGCGGATTGCTCCATGAGAATGCGCCAGAATGCACTGGTAAGCTTACGCTTGAGTCACACGCCATAACCACTCGGCCAACTTGTCGTTGTTGTTGATATAAGTCAACAAAGATGGTTTATGTAGACAGTTTGCAACAAGCGATCAAGTGACGGCGCACAGACAATAGATAACCCGATGCGCCGGGCATCTATGGGGCAACGACTCCGTCGACTCAGCCTAGCAGGGTCAGCCTCAAGACCGATGTATACCCATCTGAAAAGCAAATCAGACTCGGAAATCGCAGATGCTACGATTCTGGCAAAGACGCTTACTCGCCTACTCCTGAACAATGCTCGGCACGACCGCCGAGATTACACAATTGTCGATCAAATCACGGCGGAACGATTGGCCCCCTTCCTACCGAAAATGCCTGACAATATAGAAGTTGTAAAATGAGAATAGTTCTTAGGTTTATGCAAATGGTTGGTTGGTGGTACAAAGCAAATTATATGAGGAGTGGATGACGTCCTTCTTCGATCCGCGCACACTGCTGAATCGACAACGCGGAGGCAGTAAGGCTTCTTCCCTTCCATCTCATGAAGATGTTTGCATCTTGTTAAGGTGGGGAGCGTCTCATGACTAAGATTGCGGTTTTACAGGCTGAGAAAGACGATGATCTGAGAGCAGAAGTGTGCAAGTTGTATCGACCGCTAGTAACTGATGAGGTTTATACCTTTGCTACTTTGTAATAAGCTACTTCTAACGTCTCTTGAGGATGGCATGTCTGCAAAGCTGGCCAGGTCGCTCAGTCCTCACCAAAATGACCGCTGGCAGAATCCTGGCCAGGATTCGCCAGCTCATAATTAAAATGCTTCACGAATCGATAGTATAGCGAAGCAAGCAAAGCCCCAAGACATGGACCGATCCAGTATATCCAATGATAGTCGACAAACGACGTGGATGCGACAGCTGGTCCAAAGCTACGCGCTGGGTTCAGGGAGCCGCCAGTGAAATATACACCTGTGTATTATCAGTGCTCATTCATGCCCCTTTGACAAGAATGATTACGTACCACCCATCATGGCTACGAAAAGCGCTAGTCCGATCCCGATGGGAGCCAGGAAGGTGCTCTTGCTCTTCTCCGCAGCCAGCATTAGTACGACAAAGACAAGTTCTGCCGTCATGAACATCTCGATGAATACGCCCTGGGCAATGCTGGTGCCACCGGAAAGCGTCGTGTTGACGACGCCAATGTCGCCGGGGAACATGCATTCGACAAGCCCGCCTGCGGCCATGCACGCGAGTAGCTGCGCCGGGACAAGAAACAAGGATCTGATAAAAGGCAGTTGACCGGCAACAACCATACCAAGCGTGACCTAGGGACATGTTGGCTTGAATCGCGCAAGTAAAAGTCAGGAATGTAGAAGTAGAAGCAAACATACCGCAGGGTTGAACAGGCCGCCACTGATGCGGAAAAACGCCCAAACGTTGACCAGCAGGCTGAATCCATATACTAAAGCTGTAAAGACATTCTGCTGACTGCTAGTTCCACCGTTGAGCAGCGACCTCTCACTCGCTTGGTTTGTGATCATGAGCTGCCCCGAGAAGGCAAAGAAGAGGAACATAAAAGTGCCAACAAACTCTCCAGAAGCGGCAACTACGTGGCCTTCTAGGCTGCTGAGGCGCTTTTTGGGTTCTGGAGCGGGCACATCATAGCCGGATTCGTTAGTCGGGAGAGGACTTCGATTGTCGTTCTTGCCTCGACGGCTCCGTGATCGTCGTGGTGGAGGTTTGGGTTCGCGATAGGTTGGTAGTCGTGGCATTGTCAGTGGAGGAAAGACTAGGATTCACACGGAGGATTTGGTGTAGGGCTAAGCGGAAGATGGGAGGTGTAAGACGGCAGCAAAGAAACCATAGGGAATATAACACCGTGTGACTGGGTCAAATTGTGTGGGAAATGCCCGGAAAGCCATGAACGGAGCCGTGAAAGCTAGTCAACCAGTCCTCGAATTAGACTTTGGACCAAATGACATACACGATAGGTATGACGACTATGATGGCGAGGTGCGCGTCAAGGGTCCACGGCTAATGCACGCCATCAAGTGATAGCGTCCGCGGAGGCATCCAGAGATGATCTTCTCGGGGAAACAGAGTTAACATAAGCAATTGCACAAGCACATGTATGTATAGCTTCTACTTGTTACAATAAGCCAGTGAGAGCTACGGCAAGCGAATTGGCTCCCGTCCTACAAGGCTGAAGGCTGAGACTGCCTGACATTGGTGGCTAGTTCGGGCTGACGATCTGGAGCAGAGCCGGGAGTGCTAGGCCGCTTAGGATGCGCAGGACATGGCAGTTTGTTTTGGACGACGCGCGGCAGCTGCTTATCGAATATGAAACATGTTGGCTGGATAAAACATGTTGGCTGGGTGATGGCGGGCTGGTAGGCGGCCAGTTGTACAGATGGAATATGGACACGATGGTCAATGGTCACCTGGCCTTTTTGCCTTGAAGCTGGAAGAGTTGTCGCCTCCTCCGGTCTTCCCAACGCGCCCAACCAGAATCGACCAAATCTTCTTGTATGACAAGGTCCCTTACGCGGAGACATCTCAGCGGCCACGTCTCAAGTGCCCAAGCAATCCAACCCGCTCTCCGCAGGTATGTCGTAAATGCAAACCACGCTAGAGCAAAGGCGGCTCCAGCTGCACAGCCAACCATGACTTGCTTTGGGGTGTGGTAGCTCAAGTATATACGACTGGCAGCTACAGCTCCGGCGCAAACTAATGCGAGGAGCGAGAGGAGGACGCGGCCGCCAAAAGAGAAAGGCGTATGGGTATCAGTCGGGTGTGGGACGTGGCGGAAGAGAAGAAAGAGGGCGAGGGTGACGGAGAAGAAGGACACAAACTGGGCATGCGAGGAGGGCATTCCGTAGCCCTTACCATGCATTTCTGCGGGCGTGTTTGTCAGCACTTGGTATGCACAAGCGTGAACTGAACTGCGTTGCTCTTACCGCGCGGTCGCTCTTGTTTGATATATCTCTTCAGGACCCAATTGAGGGCTTCACATGCCATTTGGCCGGCGAACATGAGGAAAATCTCCATCTCACGGTTGGACCATATCAGGGTTGTGTAGACTACGCATAGTCCCTGGGGTACGAGGGCAAGCCATGCGCACAGATACGAGACGCGGTCGGCAGGGTTCTACGAACACGGCGTTAGCAGCGTACGGTACAGCTCTTTGGCCCTACCAACATAATGGACATGGGTGAGGGAAAGCGAGGCAAGCGGAGGCGCCTCCATTGTGAAGCTCCACAGCAGGCGGCGACGCTGGCGGGAGGTGGATGCATATGGCATGGTACACATATGATGATGGCCCCGGGGTCTCGGCCTTGGCGCGGCCCATGCAAGATGCCAGGATATCTCGGTCAGCCAAGTCGTCTAACGTATCTGAGTACAGTGGTGACGGGCCATC
>LR132721.1:0-13280 GCA_900634815.1 Paradendryphiella salina | reverse complement strand
CTCGCGCACGGGCACGTTACGTGTAGCCTGCAGCTATGAAATAATACAATATGACTGATTGTGTATGCCAACCTGCATCAAGTCGCCGACTCTGGTGACATCTCGCATGTCGGCGCAGCAAAAGCAATGAGCATACCCCAGGGGTGGAGCATGATGGGCATGTGGCTTCGTCTATTCTGAACCTGTCATCGCTAGACTGGCAGCCATCCTAGTCACTTACGGCTGCGGCATCCTACATACAGGGACCGTCCTACGCTGTGCCGACTGCTTGGTGAATGTTGACGCCCAATCTCCAAATATCCCGTGCTAGCGCTACCTGTTATCCATCTCTCCCCTTGTCTACCCGGTGTCTAGCAACAGGGGCTAGATACATGTGAGGATGCGCGCGCCGTGGTCATGTTGCGGAAATGAGCGACGTCAGCTTGTGCTACCCCAAAGAATGCCCCAGACACTCCCGGCTCGGGCAACGTCTGGGACAGAAGGCTCTTATCGTTGCTGTTCGGTGACTGGTCGCCATTCATGGCCGCGCTGAGTTTCAAGACATGACTGGCAGAACCGCCATCTGCGTCTTGCGCGTTGCACTACTCCACGTTCACGTTTCGTCCATGTCCTCGTCATCGTCTCCGCCATCATCCTCCCATTCGTCTTCTTCCTCTTCGCCAGTAGAAGGCCCGAGTACGTCATTAAGTTCTTTCAACAGCTCGTCTGCATGATCTTTCAGTCGATTGTCTTCATATTCCAGCATAGTGTAAAGCTTCAGACAATTCTCCAGCCAATCGCGGCTAGCACGCAGCAGGGACGTCGTAACTTTCTCTTCTCCTCTGGCCTTTTGCTTCCCCGCAAGCAGGTGTAAGCACCAGCCACCCAGGTACCACGCCTCCACACTGCCGTCATTCTCGCCCACCAATCGCTCCAAAACCTCGATAGCTTCGTCTTCCATCTCAGCTTCCATCAAAAGGCGAGAAAGACTTATTCGAAGTGAATAGTCTGGCACCTTGGGGTCGTCTGGGTCGAGGTCTTTCCACAGGTCCATGCTTCTTGTCAGGGCCGACTTGGCCTCGTCGGGTTTCAACTGCGATATGCGTATCGATGCGAGGGTTTGGAGGGGCTCGGGGTTCTCTGGTGCGAATAGTAGGGCTTCAGTGACCGCGGCGTTGCATCGAGCCTCAGCGTCTTCTTCCCAAGACAGATCTGTCATGTAGACTTCAGCAATACCACAGAGCGAGTTGGCAATCTTTTGCCTCTTCTCTTCAAGCAACTCTTCAATCTCGTCCTTCTTGACCTTCTTCCCTTCCAGCTCACTGATTTCCCTCTTCAGCACCTCGATGCCCTTTTCAAACCATCGCACACTCTCAGCGCCTCCCTCCTCGTTCAACTGTGCTAACCATAGAAACTTTTCTGCTCCATCGTTTGCGCCCTCTGGGTCGATCACAATCGCAGCTTGGAAGGCTTCGCGCGCGGAATCTGGGTCACCCAGCTCTACGTTAATTTCGCCGAGAAGGTTCAATGCGGGTAGCGCGGTTGCTGAAGGTTTCGAAGTACCAGGCTGAAGCAAGTTCAGCGCTCTTCGTGCGGCGACGAGCGCTTCGTCGGGCTGTGAGGTTTGGAGAAAAGTAGCCGCTTGAATCAACAATTCCTCCGGTGACGCTTTCGGCTTCGATGCGCCCGACTTCGCGCTCTTTTTTGATGTTCGGTTCGCTGGTTTTGTCTTCGCCATGATGTAAGACTGGTCGTTGTTGGAGGTGATTGTGAAAGTCGCGGTTGCCAAAAATTATTTCTCGAGATCGGCAATCGGAGCTAACGTGGGGAAGGTACGCCCCGCGAAAGCAGCCTCAGCGTCACTATTGGGGACATATCGGCACTCCAGTAATTTCCTATACTTAGATTTACACCATGGGTCTCGAAGATCAAAAAGAGGAGAGGGAAGTCCTGGAATCTATCTTTCCGGATGAAATCACAGGTAGCACAATGTTTGCACCATGTAGTGCGCAGCATCCGCTAACAGTCCGCAGACGTTTCCGAGACAGAGTTCCGAGTCGCAGTACAGCTCGACGATGGCCGACATGAGGATGAAGAGCGCGACGATGAGCAGCGTATGTGACGCAGCGATCGCTACCAATACGCTTGGGCTGATGACAACTAGCAACCATCATCCTCAACGTCTCATATCCACCAAACTACCCCGACGAAGCCCCCAGGCTCGACATAACACAGCCGCCCAATGCGCCGAAACACCCCTATCTAGACATACAAGAAGACAAGCAACGGCTCTTGGACTCGCTCTCAGAGACGATAGAAGAGAACCTCGGCATGGCCATGGTATTCACCCTCGTAACCGTCCTCAAAGACAGTGCCGAGCTCCTCATGACCGAACGCCAAAACGCAAAGCAAGCTCTCGCCGAAGTGGCCGCCGCCAAGGCTGAAGAGGAGGAGAACAGAAAGTTTCAGGGTGAGGCTGTGACACGAGAGACGTTCCTGGCCTGGAGAGAAAAGTTCAAAGCAGAGATGGCCGAGGAAAAGAGGCGGAAGGAAGAAGAGAAAGAGCTCGAAGATAAGAAGAAGAGGGTTGTCAAGGAAGAAAAGAAGTTGACCGGAAAGGAGCTATGGCAACAGGGCTTGGTTGGAAGGGGGGAGGATGATGACGATGACAATATTGACAATGTGGACGTGGGGAATCTGAAGATTGAGGCTACATCGTGATACATGGCAGATGTATGCGCTTCAATCTTGAATATACCCATCAGGCAGCGAGAGGCTGTAGCATAAAGGACCATGTTATCATGACTTTGATTTGATTACTCGTATAGGGCTCCTCTTTCTCCCCCTAACAATTGTCTGTCCCTCCTGCAGCGCCAGTTTATTTTCCATATCGACGATTCTCTGCATTTTCCTTGTGATTTGTTTATCCTTCTGCGTATCCCTCTCGTGCGCAACCTGATTCTCGCGTTCTGAAAGCCGGATTGCATCTGTCCACTTGACGTCATCCTCGCGCTCCATCAATTGCGCTGTCATCAGCAGATCCCACTCATCCTCCTGCTGGCACATGGGCAGCCACCAATTGCTGAGTAGAATCTTTGTGTCGAAGAGGTCGATTTTGCGTTGCAGTCGCTGACGAAGAACGCGGCTCAGAGCTGGGGGCTGAGGCTTTGTGAGACGAAGAAAAGGCACTCCGTTCGCTGAGGCAAGCATGGGAACATGGCGGGGTCCGGAAGTCTTCGCATACGGGCGGACACTAAGGACAGCTTTCTCTGGAGGGAGACATGCCAGTCGTTCTTTTGGCTTCTCGGGCGATTGCCGTATTTTTCTTGTTGGAGTGCGTATCAGACCGCGTGGTAGCTGGGACACCAGCCGCGTGAGCGCGCTTGTGCTGGCTACATCGCCAGCAGTAGAGGCGTCCAGATGATCAAGCGTCTGCGAAATGTCAATTGGATACGCATGCTTCCAAGGATTTGGGCGCACCTCATAGCCAGCTTTAAAGCTCAGCCCCAGCTGATACGGGCTTTGTATTTTCCTGTTCCGCCGGAATTTGTTGCGGACTGCATTGTGCAGGGACGTGCGATCGTCATCGGAGAGGGGGGCAGATGAACATCGCGAAAGCAATGCTCTGTACAGAGCAATCGCTGAGGACGAGATTAGAACGGCCAATACATTATCATTGTTCAAAATCTAACCTGCTATACGGTGCTCTGTTGACTTTTTAGGTTGGAGGAATTGGGGCATGCATAGGATAGCTCGCTGGTGGAGGATCGAAGCCTGAGGTCCGACGCGAGATATTTCGACTGCGACACACGGTCACGTGGTAGACGGTCGCGCGTCAACATATGAGGATTTAAACAGTTTGTGTGCACTCAGATTATATTTGTCACGTTTCCATATCTTCATGCCGGTTGAGGGCAGGAATACAATGGCGTTGAAAATTACTCATCGATCGCATATATGTACCTCTCAGCGCATGTCTTCCATATGAGGCAGTAAAAGTGCCCCACTAGGCTCACCAGCAGCTGTCAAACAGATGAATGGGAGCGGTGTAATTGATGAAATATGATCTTCATAGTCCTGGCCACTTCCACTAGCGAATTGGTCCGTCTGACAGACCATAACTCCGTTCCATGCACCTTCAGTTCGTTCCTACCGTACATTTATATCCAGTATCCTTTCGTGTTTCTCGCTCGGGCTAGCGTCGAGAGAGCGTTCGTGTGCGCGACTATGTCTAGAAGGTTGTACCTTCGGGGGGCTGGGGGAGCTTCTTGTTCTGGGGAAGTGCCATATATCTGATATAGCGTCAGTGTTGATCTTTACCGTTCCTGGGTATTCTGACCTTCGGAGCTCTATAAGAATAGTCTCCATGGTAAAGTCCCGCTTCCACTGTGCCAGGCACGGTAGCTTTGACGGGTCAACCTAGCCTTGTCAGCAGGCGCTCCTTCATTTCCTCATCGCACAGCTTGTACCTGTCCATTCTGAGGGTTGACGCAGGGCAGGTTGATCCTGGATGTGAACTTGATCTCAGGAGGTGTGTCAGGGTAGTCTGGGCCGCAATGGATCGAAACGCTGTAGATGCGGTTCTCGTGGACACTCTGCAAGATCGGTCAATAGAATTCAGGGCGCATGGTGAAAGGGGCGCATACATGGGGTGGACCGAGTATAGTGCCGTTCCAGTCTGACATCAAAAGGTCGTCTCCATTGTCAAGACCATATGAACAAGCCTCTGGTTATTCTCAGCAAATCGTTCTCCAAGCATACGCGGCATGGCTATCATACCGGCACCTAGACCCTTCTCGCCTTTCTCCAACTCTTCCAGCAAGCGGAAGTTACGCGGAACCTTGGCGCCCATTGTTGTGGTGGTATCGTGAGAGTAACGAGCAGAGGTGTGACGCGTGAGGAAGTGGGATGGGCCCCGCTAAAAGGTAATGGCCGGCGCTGGCTGTGGTGGGGAGAGGTATGGATCGGGTTCGTGATTTTCTCTGGCAATATATGCACGGCTCTAATAAGCTACCTATGGTCAGGCGCAATTGTGAGGCTTTTGGGTGTCGTAGTGATTGGTGATTACTGTTTGTCTTAACATGCCTGTCCGATCCACTAGCGTCGACGATATGACGAGGCCGGGAGTAACCAGGGTCTCACCTTGCACCCCGGCCCGCTTTGGGAGTCGCTTGGCCGACTCCGCCAAACCCGACATCTATACGTTGCCTTCGATAGTCTGCCAAACAACAACCACATTTTCCGTTCCCAAGTCGCTCCTTTGCTTTTACAGCTCGCCTAGATGCTTCGGCTCATGCCTAGAGAATGACGGCACAAATTTTGGCGGCTGAACTAGGCAACCTCATCCAGGACTCCAAGCGCAAGAACACCGAATTACGGAACGCTGCAGAGACAGCTTTGAAAGATCTAAAGTCGCTTCCTAATACTTCCGAGGTTCAGCTTTCAGTCGGTGAGCTAGCCTGGAACCCGTTAATTCATCATACGTTGACCGTGTCCAAGATCTATCCCGACGCCCTCATTTCATTTCACCTTTCTTGATTGCTTGCAGTACTCACAATGCTAAATTCGCATCTACTGGGATCTCATGTCTCCAGCGACTCAGTGTTGCGCGAGCTCTGCCACGGGAACGATTGATGGAAATTCTCGATGCATTCCGCGAATCGGTATCATCCAGTAGAGTTCGCCCATTACAAAAACCTTGCGCACTCGACTGATACAGCCAGGCCATGACATTCAGCTGAAAATATTGCAATCACTACCTTCCTTGCTCCAGAATTATCCAGCAGAAATACGTGGCGATTCCCTTTCTTCGATTCTCCAAATATGCTCGAGCCTACAGAACGCGAAGAACTTCGCCGTCAGTAACACAGCAGCCGCGACATTGCAGCAACTCGTCATTGTAGTATTTGATAGAGTCGCATCAGAAGATGGTATTGTAAATTCAATCGTTCATATTTGTATTGTATACTTACTGTCGATGAAGAGAAAGCTTTGGAGGTTCCCACCGTGACCGAGGTGAAGGGGGACGGTGGCCAAGTGCCCGTCAGACCAGCAGCGAATGATGCCTATAAGGTCAGTGTCCCATTTTTGAGACATTACTTATGCTAACCACGATTAGATGTTCACTGATCTTATCTCACTTGTCGTAGGAGAAAAGCCAGTGTTCATGCGATTTTCATCACTGCCACCCTCTTCGATACTGGAACTAATCGAGGCAGTATTGTCAAATCATAACGAGATTATGACCACGCACCCAGAGCAAATACACATAATGCGGGTCCAGCTTATGCCGCTCATCATCCGTTCTTTGTCAGACCGCCTATCATTTGCAGTCACTGTGCGCATTATCCGGATATTACATCTTATCATTCGATATCATCTTGACACACTCCCTTCTGAATGCGAGATTGCGCTTGGTCTTTTGAATCATATGCTTGATCCAGAGGCTTCACAGGCATGGAAGAGGGCACTCTGTCTAGAGGTATTCCGCAGTATCTATTCCGACTCCAAGCTTCTTCTAGCTATATATGCGTTGTTTGACGCGAAGAGCGAGAAAAAGAACATCTTCGGTGACAACTTAGCGGCTTTTGTACGACTTGCGACGGAGAAGCCTGCGATCATCGGTCTCGGTCAACAATCTACAACTATCACAGGCTTCGAGGACGGAAAAGCTGCAGTATCAGACCTAGCCGTTGCTGAAGCAGGTGCTTTGGCCGGTGTCATAGGTGGTTCAGTAAGTGACAACAGCAACAGCAGTCGCCTCCTCGGGATCAGCACGCAATGGAGCACTCTCAAAACTCCCTGTATAGAACATCTTGACAAGTCCGATCCACCTACATTACCAGACACCTACATCTACAGTCTGGTATTGACATGTATCACCAATATCTCGGAGAGTTTGGCAAAGTTCGTCCTTCCCCTGACAGTACATCATGAGGGCCGAAATCGGAGGAAGAACAAAGCAGACGACTCAAATGAACCAGATGCAGATGTTGCGTCGCCAGATGAAAACTCTCGTCGTCTTTCGAGAACACAGTCGTTTCGCAAAAAGACTATACCGGTGAATCCTCTTGACTTGACTGAGCACCCGGCCTATGGCTCAGTACAGACGTCAACAAGCCTAGTCACCGAATGCTGGCCAGCAGTCCTTGCCACATGCTCGACATTCCTAAATGCGGCGCTCGACACCGAGTACTATCGCGCTTTGGTCAGATCTATACAGAAGTTCACGCAGGTCGCTGGACTTCTCAGACTCTCGACACCGCGAGATGCATTCCTTACCACCATGGGCAAGGCAGCAGTTCCATCAAACCTGCTGCTAGCAAATGTGTCTTCCTCCACGCCAGCCGCAAACGAGAAGCCTGGGGTTTTCTCTAATGCCAAAGGCATGCTTAGCGTAGACAGCTTCGTGAGTCAAAGCTCATCCATGTCGGCGGACAAGAACCGACGTCCTTCGCACGAATTAACAACGCCCGGGTTAAGCCCTCGCAACCTGTTGTGTTTAAGGGCCTTGCTCAACTTAGCAATCGCACTGGGACCGACTCTCCAATCAGCATGGTCCATCGTGTTTGAAACGCTACAAGTAGCTGACCTTGTCATGGCGATGTCAAGCCAAACCAGCGGCCGCGCATCTGGGATTGAGAGCCGTTTGGAAGGCGGTGCAAATGCTGAAAGACTGGAAGCAGAAACCTCGGCTGTACAGGGTGCAGCTCGTAGACTATTCGAGAGCACCATTGACTTCCCCAATGAGTCGTTCTCGGAGGTGTTACAGGCTTTATGCTCTCTCTTGAACAGTATGCCTTCAGAAAGTGGTCAAAGGACGCCAAATGCTTCTAGCCGCCCTCAGATCCTACATCAGCGGCGTCTAGGTAGCGTGTCCGGGATATCTCTGAACACTGAAACGAACTCTCGTGATTCAGCCTTCGCATTGAACAAGATTGGAGAGCTCGCGGCTTTGAATGAAGCTAGATTGGCTCAATACGATTCTGCAGACAGCGGCTGGGATATATTAGTCAGGGAGCTTGTGCAATTTTCCACAGATAGTCGGAAAGCAACACCTACGAGACTGCTCGCTGCAGACATCTTAGCCCGGACAGTAAAAGAAATCGCGGAGCTCTCCATGTCTGACGAGCAGCGCGAGTTGGTTCAGGCCCGCATACTGGCTGCACTGCAGAGACAGATTGCGGACCTATACCACTATGATGGGGTCGGCAGGGACACCATCAGCGACGCTGACGTGCGAGTCCATCAGATAACTCTAGAAGTACTCAAGAGCGTGATTGAACAGTGCGGCGAGTCGCTAGTCGCAGGCTGGGCTTCTGTCATTGAGAGCCTGATGAGTGTATTTGCACCCAGGCACCCCTCTCTACAGGGACGGCCAGATGAGATGGAAAACACTGGGACCGATAAGCCGCTCGATATCGCCCCAGATGTCATATCGAGGTCTCTTGCTCGATCCGCATTCGCAACAGTCAACCTCATCTGCTCGGATTTCATGACCGCTGTTCCAGATTCTTGCCTATTCACGCTGTTGGAGCTTTTGCGTAGGTTCTGTTCTCAGCAGGAGGACTTGAACATGTCTCTCACCGTAAGTCTTCTTTTGTGCAAGTGTTCGTTATATGTCTGACATACTACAGGCCATCACCTTTTTCTGGAACGTTTCAGACTACTTGCAATCGCAGGCTGACCTTTCCTCCCTACCGAAGACCTTCGATGACACTGAGAAGGATATTAAACCTGCAGTTTTCAGCAACTCACGGAAGGGAGAAACTCCAGCTCTATGGCTACAGGTCTTGTTTCACCTCTCCTTTATCACGGTAGACGAGCGTGTCGAAGTACGGAACTCTGCAATTCAAACGATTCAGCGAATTTTTGAGAATTGCTCAGATAAGCTGTCATCAAGCGTTTGGCTACTCTGTCTGCGGGCTATATTGTTCGGTATGATAGAATCCAACTTGGAGAAACAGCGCGATATCCGAGCGCAATCACCAGGGAAAGATTTGTTGAAAGACTGGGGAGAAACCACCAAGGCTGTTCTTCAGACTGTGAGCATTCTCGAAACGACTTACATGGAAAAGCTGGATGCATCTCAGCTTGGTGACTCCTGGTCCGAGTTACTTGACCTCTTGCAGCGGTATTTCGAGTACCATTCGCATGCTCTAGGAGCATCAGTTTTCAACACCATCACAAGCGTTCTTTCTCAGACTGACGATATTCATACATGGAGTACAGAACCCTTGCTCAAGACGGCTGCAGTATGGAAGAGCTATTTTCCGTCTCCTGATGCATGGCAAGGGGGCGGCGAAGAGGATAACCAAGATGCCTTTGTGGCCTATGCAGAAGCGTTCAAAGCGATATATCATCTTGCATGTAGACCGCTTGCTGCAGATTTGCCGTCGATGCTGGCCAACCTTGAAGCCTGCGTTGTCAACTCAAACGACGTCCCATACTCTTCTGATGTGGATAGCATGACTGCGCTTCAGAGTCGGATTGTAGAATGTTTGTCGATAGTCAAGACGGAAGGTCCCGAGATTCCGTCGTGTCTGATGCGATTGTTGGGCCGATTCATAACACTACCTTATACCTCACTGGAAAAGTCCCCTGGAAAGCGTGGACCGACCTTTGTCGCACTTTCGAAGGCCTCGATGACGCTGTTGCAAGAAACGACTATCAAGCATATTGATCAAGAAGAGATCTACGCAAACAATGCCCTGACCTTTGCTTTGAGCAGCTTGGCGCGGCCGGTGCAAGAGAAATACATGTGGCAACGTGAAGGCAGATCGCCGACACTATGGCAGAAGGCTACGACGACGAGTACAACTATCCTACAGTCGGCACTATCGCACATTGGCTCCAACAAGGATACTTGGATCAATTTAGTTGATACCGCCCATTACATTACGCGAGCGCAAATACCGTCCAATCCTCCCACATGTCTCGAGAAAGACGAAAAGTTTGACATGGACTCGTTTACACGACTTCGCGAGCTCATCACACTCCCTCTTGGCTCTGCATCGCTTCCAGACACTCTTCGACGGACCTATGCCCGCAACCTTTTTGCATCGTCTCTAATACACAAGCCTCTATCTGGAGAGTTACCAGACGTGGCGGCAGTACCACTCGAAGGGCTCTACAAGATACGCCTAGGACAGACTGCCGAACTAGACTGCACATGGCGACCAGCCATGGGGTACACATGTCTCTCGGAGCTGTTTAGCCTCGTCGCAGTGCAAGATAACAGCCCTGAAGGCTTAAAGCTGGCTCAAGCAGCTGCGCCATATCTCATCCTAAGATGTGCAGTCCCTATCAAGACTTACATAGCCGATGAACCTTTGCGAGGCCGTATGCCTGCACCGGAGTCGCAGAGACAGGAGCTACTTTTTGTACTGGGCGAGTTGCACAGGCTCCGGTGTGAGCCACAGGCCATACCTGATGCGCCGGGAGTGAGATCAAAACACAGGAGACATCTGCACAGATTGTATCCCTTGTTGGTCAAGGCAGCAAGAGTGGCCAGGCAAGATAGCGAGGTCTTTGAGCTTTTGTCGAAGCTAACGGATCTGGTGGGTGACGAGTTTGGATTGGAAGAAGATTGAAAAGTAGAGTACACAAGCGTCAGATAGAGCAATGCCATGGTTATAGAGCACGTGTGTTGGGTGAATAAGTTCTGGCAATTGCAACGGATGTGAGGCTCTGCAGTGGCAGCGAATCACAGCAGAGGCGAAGGATGCTCGTGCTTCCCCACAACAGCGCGGACCGAGGAAGCCCAGACGGCGACTCCAGACATGCTACCACTGCTGTGCCCACTTCTCGTAGCGGAACTGGCGCGCGCGCGGAATTAACTATGAGCTCCACGACGCCAGTGGACAAGACCAATGCGAGCGACACCATGAGCCCTGCCAACGACTGTGGCAGCAATGCGAAGCGGAAGAGCGACGACGGGCCAACACAACCCAGGGCCAAGCGCAACAGATACATCTCCATCGCCTGCAACGAATGCAAGCGGCGGAAAATCAAATGTAATGGCCAGACGCCGTGCCAGCGCTGCGGCAACCTCAGTCTCGACTGCCAGTACTCGCCAAACTGCTGTAATAACTTCAAGGAAAGCGACGAGTAAGCAAACGCCTCGGCGATACACGAAATGACAGCGTGATTGATTCGCTCCAGGTTCAAGCACATGTCGGCGCACATGACGTCTCTTCAACAGCAAGTCGACGACCTCTTCCACAATATTAGCACCCTGCGGACCCAAGTAGACGTCCACAGCAGTGGCACAATCGGCACTCCATTCAACCAAGACTACCAGCAAGCGCCCATGCTCCCTCCTGAATCTGCGCGATCGCGATCCAAGTCCTTTAGTAAACATCCGCGCTTTCACGGGCCTACATCAAACGCATTCAATGTCGGCGTCGCACGATCCAGTTTGAAGACCATGGGCATAAATGCGGGCGAAGAAGGGGAAGACGACGGCATATTGACCCGCGACGTTACGCCCAGGGCATCCCCTCCTGTACACAATGCCATGCTGCCAAAACGGCCAATGCATATCGAAAAAGACCCAATATGGGCCGTTTCGAAGCACGAGGCTCTTCGACTGGTCCATGTCTGGCACGAGGAGATGGGTGTCATGTATCCGATACTGGAGGTTGACAAGGTGCTGCGCTATACCGAGATGCTCTTCACTTTTGTAGAGGCTGCGGCTAGATCGGGTCTCATGCAAGGTGCTCTTCCTGGTTCAGATGCAATGATGGACGAACAGATTAGCGTACTCAAGTTAGTCCTCGCAATAACACTGGTTCTAGAAGGCGGGGGAAAGGATCCTCTGGGCGAGAAGCTCTTCGCGAACGTACACAAAATAGTTGACAAGGCCTTGTGCGAGCCTGTCAGCCTTCACGGCATTACCTTGTTAGTTCTTACCGTGAGTAGAATCTTATTACTATCTTCAGCATTGCTCACAAGAATAGGCCATGTATCACTTCACGCGAGATGATGAGGCGTTAGCCTGGCGGGTGAGCGGACTGGCTGCGCGACACTGTCTGGAACTGGGCTTACATCGCCGGGATACTTACGCCGCTCTTTTCTCCGACCCCGAAGAGCAAGCGTCAGCCATTCGCACCTTTTGGACCATCTACGTGCTCGATCGTCGCTGGAGCTTTGGGACAGGCATGCCGTTTGCTCTGCAAGATGCTGACATCGACAGTAACCTCCCTAAGCCAGTATGTCATGATCAAGGCTCCCATGAAATGCAACATCTGACACAATCAGGACGCATCATCTCACGAATCGAGCCCGTACCTCAACGCAATGATCTCCTACTCGGTCATTGGATCGAAGGTATGGAGGTCGGTTGCTGATGTGGGACATCAGGACAAAATTAACAAGGAAGACATATCTTTCCTAGATTTCCAAGTCCTCAACTGGCATCGCAGCGTTCCGGAGTCTCTAAAATTTATTCATCCTGATAGCGGCCGACAAATCGAGTCTCCAGCCCGCTTAGTCCACCGACTGCAAGTAGTGCTCTATCTTCGGGCAAACCAGATGCGGATACTTATATACAGGCCAGTCCTACATACAGCGACAACCATCATGGAAAATCTCGAGTTTGCACATGTAGTTGTCAAGGTTGCCAAAGACACGATTCGGATACTGACCTACCTTAACCAGACGTCTGACATATACAGAAGTCAGCAGACAATGTTCAACTACTTCCTCATATCAGCATTGGCAGTCTTGTTCCTTGCCGTTGCTCATGCACCAGCCGAATTTAGCCAACAATCGCGGGACGAATTCTACATGGCTCTTGAACTTGTCCGTGGTCTCTCTTCAAACTCATACGTCTCGAAGCGTCTATGGAGGACCATAAAGACCATCAAGGAGGTTGGACCCCGTCTAGGGCTTTTCGTACGTAGCGATGATACTCATGATGCACACTCGTCCGCTGCTGTTGCTATGGCGGGTCTAGCAGGCCATTCGATGGATGAGCTTGCACTGTTCTCTAATGGCCGCAATGGCAACAATCTGGATACGCCCCATGGAATGGCTAGTGATCTGACGACATTATTTGAGGCTGCTGGTGGCACTTTCAATCTCAACGGTTTTGGGGCATCGTCGACTGAGATTTCGAACCCTACTGGAGAGTTTGTGAATGGGTTCGGGCAGGAAAACGATGAGCTGGCACGGATCATGAGAGATTTATTCTGACCATCTAGCTAGTCTTACTGGACGCGCTTTTGCAAGAAACACCCCCCCCGCCCCACAAAAAAAAAATGCTGTTTAATATTCACATATAGCGCCGGGAACTAGTT
>LR132720.1:0-13285 GCA_900634815.1 Paradendryphiella salina | reverse complement strand
TCCCCGGCCTCCCCCTCCTCCTCCGCTGTGCTCACCAGTCGCTCATCCACACAAGCAACGACATCCGAAGACGGTACCTCATCCTCGCTGCAGTCATCGAGCTCTGCCTTGGAATACACGGGCGGCGCTGCACTGCCCACGGGCAAGATCGCAGGTTTCCTCCTTGGAGCCGCTGGTCTTGGCCTCGGCCTACTTTAATGATGAAGTAAAGAAGAAAGAGGACATACAAGAGATGGAAACAAGGTGAGGGTTATTTTTCTCGTCTTCTCATGTGTAAACACTGCTCTACCTTTTCATAGTTTCACGTTTCTGGAAATGCCAAAGTGCATGATAATTTGATGCTTGGTACGTAGTTTTGCGGAGTGTGCAAGGAGTTTAATGATTTAGGGGGATCAATGAATGAGTACATTTCTCTGAAAAAGAAAAGATATGCGTACAGTCTTCCTTCACGCTGCTAGATGGAAACAGAACTCGACACAGAGAATGTGATATGAAACATGATTTGATATTCGGTATTCCAGAACATGCGGACATATACACAACAAATGGAGATACCAGAGGATCCTTGGGGGATAGCTACCTCTCTACCTCTGGAATCTATCCAAGACCTCGGCAATCTTCTCTCTAACACCTTGCTTGCCTTCGTACTTCTCTAGTAGCTTTGCGACAACATCCTCGCTCTTTTTGCCTCCTGCTTCCCTAAGAATCTCGTCTTCCCTTGGTAGACCAATCCATGCGTGCGGGTACTCCCTGTAATCTGCTTGACTAATGAGTGGGAGCGGCGGCCCATCGCTGCCAGCGAAGAAAGCATCGACATTCTTCTTCTCAACGTCGTCGAGTGTCTTGGGATTCCAGTTGGGACGTTCCTTCTTGCGCTCAACAAGGCGTGCTGTCACACCTTCGACAAAGTCAGGATGGGCCATGAAGCGAGAGGCAATGTCGTATTCTTTTTGGAAAGCTTGGGCAATGGACCATCGGGAGCCAGTGCGCATTTGCTGGAGAGCTACGTGAACGGAAGTGGGAGAGCGACTGTGAATAGTCTGGATAGTCTTGTCTGCCCAAGTCTGAATCTCGGGGTCGGCATGTTCGTTCTTGACTCGCTCAAGTGACTTCATGATGCCCTTGACACCCGGTTGGTCGACATGGAAAACAGCGTCGATGGTCCTGCGCAGTTCACCAGAGATGTGTGGTCGCTCGGCCGGGAGACCCGTGCTGAATTCCTCAATGGTAGCGTTGATGATCTTGAAGCGGTCATTGAGGGTCATGTAGTCGGGGAACTGCAGTTCAGCGAGACGAGCTTCGAGTTGCTGAAGGGTGGAGGAGTGGATGTAGTGGGTTGCGATACCGTGGTAGAAGGCGTCGACGCCCTTGAGCTGCTCAGAGGTGAGGGCGAGATAGGTCCCAAGTGCGCCCTCCATACGTGGAAGGAAGAAGGAAGCGCCAACGTCAGGGAAGAAGCCGATGGTAGTCTCAGGCATGGCAAAGAGCGTGTTCTCGGTCGCTATGCGGAAGGGAGCGTGTATGGACAGGCCTACCCCTCCACCCATGGTAATTCCGTCCATGAAGGCGACATATGGCTTGTTGTATGTCGCAATCAAATGGTCCAGTTTGTATTCCAGCCCAAAGTAGTCTGAACTCTTCTGCTGTCCCGTTGGCCCTTGCTGGTTCCACTTGGCCAAGGCTGCTACATCACCACCAGCGCAGAAGGCGCGACCGTTGCCTTTGATCACCACGACGCCGGCTAGCTCAGACTTTTCCCATTCCTGTAGCCTGGGGATAATCTTGCGCGCCATGGAGCCGTTGAGCGAGTTGAGTTTCTTGGGTCGGTTCAGCTCGATGCTGCGGACGCCGTAGTTGTTGGTGAAGATGACATCGTCGGGATCGTCGTCCGGTTGCGCCTTGAGAAGATGTGCCGTTGGTGTGGCGTACTGTGTGTTCTTAGTACCGGGCGCGCGGTGGGCTGGAGGGGTGATTGTACCATCCTTGACCCGCTCATCCAGGCGGGATTCGTGATCTTTGCGCGCAATGGCATGGCGTTGGCGGCTGGTATCCGCGAGACGCAGCTCAGCGGCGTTCTGGTCAATGTGCGAAGAGACATGTGTGGTGTTTTGGGGTATGCGCGACGATGATGCAACTTTCACAGCCTGCGCCGAACAAGCCTCGGGTATCCGCAAATTGCAAACGGGAAGCCGACGAAGCCTTGAGGCGGTTGGTCAATTGGTCTCCTCGGCACCCCGAAGTGACAATCTGAGGCCCTGAAATGTCGACAAAGAATCAGGATAAAACACCAGATGGACCGGGACACGATCTCCGCCCGCGGTGCTCAGTCGTTCGTTCTCGCGGTTGGCGAGCTCGGATCTCCCACTCACATGATTGGGCGACGCCCAACGTAAGCACATCTCGCGCTAAGAAAATGATTTGAGCCTCGCCATCCTCCGACGACACCGCCCATCTCGGCCAATTGCCCTGCCTTTGCTTCTTCTGCGTCTTGTGATCGGGTCAATCATGTCGAGCTTCTCCAAGGTATTCATGCGCACGTCGCGCGCTGCTCTGCAGTACCAGCGTGGCGTCTCGCCTGTGCAGAATGCTCTGGGTGCGCAGGGCACCAGCAGGTGGATGAATGGCGTGCGCAACTATGCCGCCTTCACACGAGACAAGCCTCACGTCAACATTGGTATCGTGGCCAACAGCAACAACTATCGACTGTGACTCTGCTAATCAATCCCAGGCACCATTGGTCACGTCGATCACGGAAAGGTACAGCGCATCCCCGCCAATATCCTAGACGTCACTGGGCTAACACGATCCAGACGACCCTCACAGCCGCCATCACCAAGCGACAAGCCGAGAAGGGCTACGCCAAGTATCTCGAGTATGGCTCCATCGACAAGGCCCCCGAGGAGCGCAAGCGTGGTATTACCATCTCGACCGCCCACATCGAGTACCAGACCGACAACCGCCACTATGCCCACGTCGATTGCCCTGGTCACGCCGATTACATCAAGAACATGATCACCGGAGCCGCCAACATGGACGGCGCCATCATCGTCGTTGCCGCCTCGGACGGTCAGATGCCCCAGACCCGTGAGCACTTGCTGCTCGCCCGCCAGGTCGGTGTCCAGAAGATCGTTGTTTTCGTCAACAAGGTCGACGCCGTCGAGGACAAGGAGATGTTGGAGCTCGTCGAGATGGAGATGCGCGAGTTGCTCAGCAGCTATGGCTTTGAGGGTGACGAGACCCCCATCATCATGGGCTCTGCTCTTTGTGCCATCGAGGGCCGTGAACCCGAAATTGGTGTCAACAGGGTTGATGAGCTGCTCGAGGCCGTCGATTCATGGATCCCCACACCTCAGCGTGAGACTGAGAAGCCCTTCCTCATGGCCGTCGAGGATGTCTTTTCCATCGCTGGTCGTGGTACCGTCGTCTCCGGCCGTGTCGAACGTGGTATCTTGAAGCGTGACGCTGAAGTCGAACTCGTCGGCAAGGGTACCGCGCCCATCAAGACCAAGGTTACTGACATTGAGACGTTCAAAAAGTCCTGCGAGGAATCCCGCGCTGGTGACAACTCTGGTCTCCTGCTCCGTGGCGTCAAGCGTGATGACGTCCGCCGCGGTATGGTCGTTTCCGTCCCTGGACAGGTCAAGGCGCATAAGAAGTTCCTCGTCTCCATGTACGTCTTGAGCAAGGAGGAGGGTGGTCGTCACACTGGCTTCGGCGAGAACTACAGGCCACAAATGTTCATCCGTACTGCTGATGAGTCGTGCGCGCTACACTGGCCAGAGGGTACCGAGGATGCCCACGACAAGCTCGTCATGCCTGGTGACAACGTCGAGATGGTCTGTGAGCTTCACGCACCGCACGTATTGGAGACCGGTCAACGCTTCAACATGCGTGAGGGTGGCCGAACCGTCGCCACTGGTCTGGTAACGCGTGTTCTGGAGTAAGCCATACCTCCAACATGATTACGCATCTTGTGAGCATACCCCGAGGTAGATACTAGGGAAAGCTTCTTGTACATTAAACACTGTGTTGGAAATATCCCTGCTCTCCGCTTCTCATTTGACCTTCATCATGTACTTTAGCAGCACAAGCAAAACAGATCTAGATGAGAGGCGTTGGGCTATATCACGAAGCTGGAAGAATATAATGACCTATACAACATTCGCCGTCATGTCATGGGAATGTTGAATTGCCGTTATGGACTGTGCATCGCCATTAGTCAGACGGACATCATAAAATCGCGTGACGTACAGTAGGGGCAACTTGGCAGATTTGTGAAAACTTCCACGCGCCGACGACACCACAGGCCCTCCATCTTGACCTATGTCCATCCCGTAGTTGAGTGTTACTGCCCATAACCCTCCGACCCATGAGTGTAATCTAAAAAATGCTGGCCTCGAGCATCCATTGCACTCACTAGCAATCGAGCTCACTGCTGCCTCATGGGGTTGGCTTCTACCCGTATCCGTCCTCGCTGCAGCTGCTTTTCAGAAATGACGCATTACTATTAACCAGATCCAGTACACATGGTTATAGTCTGGATGCATTATCAAGATGTACACGGTAAGGCTGTGTGCATGGCATTTATCTGCTATCGATTACTAGTTGCTGCAAGGGTGTACATTTCCCTCGACCAGCTTCGTTATCTGTATCGTGTTATATTGCAGCCAGCCCACCGGAGGCCTAGTTCAGAACACCTCGAATCATTTTTCATAAAAGGGATTTCGTACATTTCCAGAGTCGACGAGCTTGGCCAAAGCCAAATTACAGTGTTCCGACCGGAAATTCCGCTCACCTTCTAAGAGTATGCTATGCCGACGATATTACAATCAAGAAAAAGAAAGCTAGATCTCAATCACCGACAGAGCACAGCCGGGGTCGTTTTCAGGTAATCGACTTCCCGGATACTGCCCACAAGACACTGTGTAACGGCACGCAAATTGTAGATTGGTAGCTGTAAGGAGTTTACAGATGTGCAACCACCAGTGCTGCCGGACGCCTATGCAGGAGGGGCCAAGTACATCGCTTAAACGAATCGGTTATCTCCAACAAGCGCTTTCGCATGCACACGAAGCGAGAAGATGTCGTCCTTCGCTTGAAATGAATGGCTATGCTAGCGAACGGTTGTGGTTCCACTGATGTTCCTCGGCTTCAGTCCCAGCCCGCGGCTACACCGCAGTGTGGTCAACAAACCGACCGACTCAAACCGGAGGCTTCGGTCGGTCGGTTTGAGTCGGTTTGAGTTTGAGCAGGTTTGACAGCTTAACTTAAAGAAGTTAGCGGGTTGCCTAAAAAGTTAAATATTCAGAGCGTCCCAAGTTTGTGTTACATTAGCACGCGTACATTAATTCTACTACGATACTAAGCCATTCCTGAGCCAGTGTTTCTGAAGCTGGTCCGCTTCAATGGCCTCGGGTGATGGCCTGTTACGCTCGTCTATAACAAACTTCTTCGTCTGACTGAAAACCTTCTCACACTCAGAGCTCATGCCAGGCATTGAAAACAGATCTAACGCCATCTTATAGAGGACCGGATATTTGTGTCTATGATTATGCCACCACGCTAAAGGGTCAGGACAATCGTTGCCTTCTGGATAGAGTTCCCTCTCCTGAAAAGCGTTGAGTTCGCTGGCGACTTTAGACCTTTTTCGCTGGCGAATTAGTGAACTGCCTTTCCTCTTTCCGAAAGAGCTGTAATCGTTAATTGCAGAAAGTCGCGGAAGCGTTGCAACTCGACCCACCCTTCAGCATCGAGGAAGTCTTTCATCAGGTCTCGGTGCCTTGGGTCGTTTTTTGGCTTTTGCCAGCAAATTTGATAGAGTTCTAAAGCGTCGCGAAGCTCGAGTGCTAACAAACTGTCAGCTTCGGAATCAGAAGGACTGCAAGCCTAAGGTATTAACTCACCACATTTTACCATAAGGTAAACTGAATTCCAGCGCGTTTTGCCGTCAATAACAAGGTCAGTAGTGAATATCACATCGTCTCTCGCAAGCTCGTCTTGAAGATCTCGAAGGACCAGCCGCCGTTGATCTGACCGACGGATATAGGTGGCAAGATTGTGGAGTCTGCCGATAGCCCCTTTTTGGGCCCAGACTTCGAAGCAGGTTTCGTCGCTGGCACCTCGAAGTTCGTCCTCGAATTTGCTTACATTTTCACCGAAGATGACTGCTCGTACAACGAGATTGATGATATGGCCGATACAACGCAAGCGTCATTTGTTGACGTCGATAGGAAACCATAGCGCAAGAGCCTCTAGGCATGTATCGTTGGTGCTGGCGTTGTCAAGGATGAAGTAGCCTAATTTTGAACCCAGCTCGTAGCAATCAATAACCTTTTTAATATAGATCGCGATATTCTCGCCAGAATGCGGACCAATCACGCGTGGCAGACCGACAAGGACGTCACGTTTCAAGCCCTTTTCGTCGACAAAGTGACTCACAATGCCAGCATAGTTAAACCCATTAGAAGCGGTCCATAAATCAAAGCTCAAGTGCACCAAACTTTTCGCGTTTTTGATCAGGTCGAAGATAATCTTCCAGCGCCTCTGGAACGCATCATGAATCTAAGTTGATACAGACGCGTGGGACTCGGGCAGTAATTGAATAGCGAGCTCGCCGCCGTTCAGTATTAGCCACTGAAGACGCTTGCTAGATGCCTGACGAAGAGTTACATCTTCTAGAATAATCCAGTCGACGAACTGAACTTCCCACGTGGACTTATTGAAACACGGAAGCCCTAATCCAGCACTAGATTGACGCGATAGAGGCGCCCTACATGTTCCTGACGACGCCGCAAGTAAAAAGGGATTGGCAGGCAGATTTGGAAGCTCACCGGATGGAGAGATGCGGTGCTCACGGGTCAAGTGCTTCGCTGCGTGAGTAGTGCCAGCTGCCGAATATAGAGCCGTTGAGTAGCTCTTGTTCAAGTGGCAAAGCTTACAGAGCCAACATCGCGCTCCTTCGTGTTCCAGGCTAGCGCCGTGTTGAAATATCCATGATTCTTTGGCCTTAGTGTTAACTGCTCGCCTGTGGCGAGGCCTTAACTTCGCGCCTTCAAGCCGCATCGAGCCATGCCAAATATTCGTCCAGTCAATATCAAACTCGCATCGAACCTCTTTGTCAATCGATACAGAATTAGAGGGTGCTAGGGTCGTCTCGGAAGTGTCGTCGACACGAATAACCTATGAGCAAGATTAAAAGAGAAGATATAGCAGGGCTAATTGCTCTGCTAGAGGTCATATCGAAGCGACAATATTTAGCTAAATAAAGAAGTTTATAGAAATAGGGCGTACGGAGATGGGCGATGCGATATAAAACTACAGCATTGACGAGCAGATAAAATTTGGAGGGTGTTTCTAGAAAGTTCGTTTGTTTACCTATACTAGGAAATGGTCCGAGAGGCCCCCGTAATAGCCGTACCAAATCCGCTATGTCAAACCGACCTAAACGCAGTCAAACCGACTGCTCTTATCGGTCGGTCGGTTTGTTGACCACACTGATCACTATCTCGTACATGCTTGCTAACGGCACCGTAGTTTTTACATCAACCTTCCCGTAGGCGGTGTATCATGCCTCTTCATCCTCTTTTTCTTCGCCAACGAACCGCCCAAAACTCGTCCTGATTGGCGCGGCATGCTTCGCCAATTGGACATCATCGGTCTCGCGTTCGTCGTCGGTGCTGTTGTCTGTTTCATTCTTGCCATGCAATGGGGCGGCATCTCTAAGGCATGGGACACTGCGGATGTGATTGGCACACTCGTGGGTTTCGTGATATTCGTGGAGCTGTTCATTGTGGCACAGTGGTGGCAGGGTGAGAATGCCATGGTGCATATTCGAATAATCAAAAGGCGAACAGTCGCCGTGGGCTCGCTTTTCGCGTTCTTGTAAGCCAGATACTAACTTGGAGAATTGGAAGAGCCCTTTGCTAACCCTTCACAGAATCAACTCTGCGTTCACGATCACGTTTTACTACATACCGATCTTCTTCCGTATGTCCTCTCCAGGTGCTACAAACAATATCAGAAATAAGGTTAACGACGCGTAGAATCCGTTCAAGGTGTATCAGCATCGACTAGTGGCGTCCGTACCGTGCCGTACATTCCTGGCAGTTAGTAAGTACACCAAAGCTAGTACCCACGAAACTCTCGCTAACCCCACCGTTAGCATTCTGCGTCGTTATCGTCGGCCAGATCATCTCGAAGACCGGTTACGCCTACCCATGGATGATCATTGTAGCTGGTATTGCAACAATCGGCTCTGGCTTGATCTACACGTTCGATATTGATTCCTTGATAGGAACATGGATTGGTTATCAGGTACATTGGTCCCATCAATATAGTTTAAGATTTCGCCGACTTTTCGCTCGCAGATCATCGGAGGACTGGGAGTTGGTTTTAGTTTCCAAATCCCTGTCATGCTCATTCAAGCCACGACGAAAGAAGCCGATGTGCCTCTGACGACAGCCACGCTCTTATGTATGTCTGCATTCGGGTTTCGTTTCACGACCATCAAGAAGACAACGGCTTTGGAAGGCTAGAAATATCTCTAGCTTTTGGGTGAAATAGTAGGATAGCGACCGCGCAGGGCGGATAGCGCACGAGATTTAGAGTAGTGTTAACCTAAATTGTATCATCAGCGATCCGACCCCGTATAGTGCTCTAGGCTGGTCCACCCCAAGCATTCCATTGCCCAAGTGCTCCCCAATCGACACAGGCATCAGCACCATTCCCATTTGCCCCAAGACCCATGCCTAGCCCAGGGAAATCCATTCCTTCAAACCCATCTAGTCCCGCACCAGAAAATAGATCGAGTCCAAAATCCAATCCTACTTGATCACTCGCTGGCGTGATCTCTTCCACGGTTTTTGGATCTAAGACTGTATCGATCACCTTGGTGAAAACTTTGCTCGCTTTACGAAATAGGTTGTAGTTTGCTTCGCCATGCCCTGCTCCCGAGTTTTCCATGTGTGCAGCAGCGTCAAGATGCGAGATAAGCACACTAAGCATGCGGATGATCTCTGACCTGGAAACTTCAGCCGGGAAATGCTGGTCTGTGTGATATTGCTCGCGAAGCGCAGTGGCCAGAACTGAAGCAGCCGGGATTCCATAAAGTAACACGCAATGTAGCATGTCGCGATGAATGTCGTACGACCGATCCCGTATTGTGCCCAAAGCAAGGGTATTGGAAAGGAGATCGACCGAAACGCGCAACAGCGCAGTGTTGAGCGACAAAGGGCTGTAGTCGAGCAGTTTCTGAATCATGAACTCGTTATACCAATGGGTCAAGTGGACCACGCATAGCATCAGACAAACCACCGTGGAAATATTTTCTTCCCAACATGTCTTCCGATAACGCATGTGTTTTGGTAGCGTTTCCCAGGATGTGCGTATACGCTCGGATATGTCCCTGTAAAAACATCAGCGAAACAAAAGAATTGCCGATACGAAGTCCGTACAAGAGTTGAGCTTCCGCGTTTGAGTCAATTTTAACAAGGGAGAACTCGAGTATTTCTTCGCGGAATCTGAGAGATATGTGGCGTAGGCGCTACTATCGTGTTAGCTTGCTGTTGCAGTTGTGAAAATGTAGATATACACACGACCCAAGATGCTCGAAGCCACCTTCCTTTGGTGTTCCAGCCATCAACATCTAATGATTGTATGGCAGTGTTGAGCGATTTTTCATCGCCCGTCACTTCGTTGTCCGCCAGATCAAGTGGAAGGCAGATATCAGTGTGCCTTTTGCTAATCCGTATTGGACGACCCAGGAACGTAGAAATGGATTTATCTTGATTGTAAGACGAGCAAAAAATCCTTCGGCGAGCCTCCACCAGCCAAGTTGGCGCGTGAGCGCACTTCTTTTCTTGGTGAATACCGAGTGCGTAAATCTGCGTTGATAGTTCTCCGATACGTCTCCACGCCGGTGGCCCTGCGAGAACCTATGTTAGTGGTGTTCGATACCAGGATCTCGAGTACTTACCAGCGTATCCGCACATCATGATCGTAAATAGGTAGTTTTCGTAGTACATCCATACTGTAAGATCATTGACCGTAGCAAGCATCGTCGTCAGAAACAGGCAAGTTGTACTTGCGCGAAGCAACTCGTCCGTGAAGCGCAACTTCATATCCTTGTTGCTAGGATCACTGAAGACATCAGGAGCGAAACCGAACGTAAGCGAGCGACCAGCAGTGGCCAGTAGAAAGCCAATGACTTCGAAGCGTAGGTTTTCGCCAGAACAGAGTATGTGAAAATCGCGAGCTTCGAGAGTCTGTGATATCGTGAACGGACGTGCGGTAGACTCCAGTACTTGGGTTATCAGCTCTGGACTTGGTGGTTTCTGTCGGAGGTCATGTTTGTCGACAACGGCCTCCAGCGCATTGACAGCGTCTACCTCAAGCTGTGCTGGAATTACGCCTGCTTCGTTACTTGCGCTATACCAAAGCACGAGTTCTTTTATCGAATTATAGTGACGAAATGTACTCAAAACATCGTGTGCCATTTGATATCGCATGGATTTCGACAAAGTGTGCTGATGCGTAAGTTCTCGGTCTGATCTCTCCGACGCGACAGATTCTTCACGTTCGCGCAGTTGACCCGGTTCTTCATCCTGAGCGAGCAAAACTGCGTAGGATCCAGGACCGAGGAATCCTGGATGATATACATCAGCAGCAACAGCATCCGCAAGTCTATCTCCGCGTGACGGAGTAGGTGGCGGAAAGACAGAAGCCGACTCATTGTTCGTCTTCGATGGACGTCTACACAGTTTGGTTATCGTTGTGAAAGTTGTTCTGGACGTGTTTTCGTACTTTCTTTTTGGTGGACGTGATTCGCCTGTTCCTGAGTCATCGGTAACGGGACGTGACCTAGTAAGAGGCGCAGGATGATAAAAGCAACGACTTTCGATTCCCCGCTGTCGGCACCGATCGCATTTGGGATGTCCATGATCGCACTTCGTCTTGTTCAGTCTGCATGGCTCACAAGATGCCGGCTTGCCGTTGCGCCTGCTGCTGTTGGCGTCCCTATCGGTCTGTCAGTGTGTGAGATGAAATGCCGGAGGCTTGTAAATCGTGTTACATATTGATAAAGGGCACGCTGAGTGATATGCATGTACTTTAGCTACAGAAAAACGACCTTTCGGAAGTATACTATCATGTATCTGTGTGACTGTGCCTGGCATCTTGTGTTGTTAGGTGGTGTTGAAGATATGTGACGCGGGTGGCCTGGGAGGTGCCTTATCGATAGGTGATGAGTCTAGCCCGGAGCTCTCCTGTTCTAGCTCACCCCGGCGTGTGTCATCGCGTCAGCCCGACCAGGTTGATATGCTCATGTTCCTCTTCGCACATCTTCCGTTCAGCGAAGCCATTGTACATCAAAATCCGTATTTACTAGCGTACCAATGATGCCCTAGAAATTGCCTACCCTCAATGCTCTCCAAATCGCTCTTGCGCGCGTTCGGGGCTGTTCCTACTATCCGACCAGCTCCACCGCTTAACCGCGCCTAAACGATCTCACCAACCGATACATTGACGGACGCATGTCAAAATTATACTTCGGACTTATCCTGGAAAAAACTATATACTTTCAAGCCATCGCTCCTGCAATTGAGAGTATTCAAGCGTTGTTGGACGTCGCATCTACCTCCACGCCTGTGCAGATGATGATTGATTGCTGGAAGTCACACTCTTTTACCAAATTAGCATATGGTTGCTGGTCTTCACAAGATCATTACCACCTGCAGTCTGCGCACACGTGAAAATCGTTGGGAAACCAGTCCTATGGGCAGGACCTGGCAACAGACGGGAACATTCTTATTGTTGTGTCTTTAGCCTTTCAAACGCGATCCGTATCTTCCAGGCCGCTCCGTATCGACTCGCAACTGGGGGCCTACACACTCAAGGTTCTCAGAGCGGGAGTTATGTGTGAGGTTATAACGTCTCCTGGCACATGCTGCTATCGCAACACGACAGCCTGTCCTCTCGAGACCTTCGCGCAACAACATGACTTCCTGCTGCACAATTTGGTAGACAAGGACGCATTGGAATGAACTCCGGACGTACTCCATAAATGTATGACGACTTTGGCTAACAATCTAAAAATAGCTCACGCATAAGAGTTCGGAAAACACTTTATAGCGGGAAGCGCGAATTCGGCAACATGTTGCGTGAATTTCCTTCAAGCCCGCTCGCTTATATGCCGATATGAGTGGTTGTGACGAAGAGCATCATCAATACACAGCGCGCGTCCTTCTCCAGCCCCGCTCCGCCCCCTATAGGTCAGCAGATAATATCTGCCTACAACTTGAGTCTGATCAACGCCTTAGGGGGCACTACCTAAACATTTCAATCATTGTCCAGCATGTACATCTCCCCTGAAGCTGAGCGGTATCGCCAGAACATTGTTGAATATGCGGGTCGCTCATACACTCGAACAATCTTCTCTGGTTACCATTACAGGTTCCTTCCGGAAATACTTGGAGTTGACGAGACATACCTGGTGAAGCGGTATCATGACCTCGACGCGTACTCTCTAGCACATATGACCGTCTACAGTTCATTGTCGACCACTGTTACCCAAAAGCAACTTCTCTGCACGTATTCGCAACTACAGGACCTCGTCGCCTTCCCTATTCCAAGCAAAGGTCAAGGACAGGCCCTTTTCCTGAAAGGTCACCTCCCTGGTTCCTGGATATGCGAGATCGGCGCCAAATACAACGTCGCTCCCGAGTTCCTTCGGTAACACATCCATCTTTGGCGCTCAACTGAGGGTCCTGTTTTACATGCCATTACGAAAATGCCCTCGGCCACATGCAACAAAGGGCTTGTGCTGCGTATCAATACACTAGGGTTTTCCATCAAAAACCGCACCTCGCTGGATCCCTTTAGCAGCTTGATATTGGATGCACGACGCAAACTTCTGCCCGACGACGTGGAATGGATGCCTGCATGTTTGGCAGCAGCGCCTGGTGGCTCCTATGTTCGAGGACATGCGTACCTCAGCAATCTTCATTTCCTTGTCGAACAAAACATCTCCATCACTATCGAACCAAGTGGAGATGGCTGGACTGGTGAGCACCTCATGCAATCTTTGGAACACACCCATCTTTAGCTGACAAATGAAAAATAGCAATCTTATGGACTGATGTCGGAAGCAGGGATCTTTCAATGAGTTGGGAATACCCCCACTTTATCGATCACATGGCAACAGTCACGAGTGATCTTATTGGACTGGACTGGACTGGATTCAGGGTTCGGATCCAGTCCAGTCCAGTACAAGGGCTCTGGGACTCCTGGA